>JAKIJQ010000606.1:0-22068 GCA_023373905.1 Rhizoglyphus robini | reverse complement strand
AAAACATCTACAACATTCACAAAATTATATTCACTGACCTTTTGAAAATTATCTTTCGTAATCGAATGGTTGAATTAAGAATTTTAATCTTTAGCAAATCATAAAATTATATCTGTTTAGATTTATAATATGAAATGGAGGAGAATGAGTTCATTTGAAAACAAATTGAATTTCTTGTAGCTAAACGTATTCATTCATGCTTGACAATTAATTGTGACTTTTAAAAATAATTTTCTAAAAAAAAAATTTTTCAAAGAAAGAACCTTTTATCTGATGCTTTAATTAAGAACTTAACGAAGGAATAGGGTAAAAATGATTCAAGCTAGCTTGAAAGTAGGAAAAACGAAAGACAAATTACCACTGAAAATATAATTTGTAATTTTTAAAATAATAATAATAGCACTTCACATCAATTATACAAAAAATGTTAGCAGTAACCTTTAAGACACACTTTACAAGTACTTTAGTGGTCGCGGAATTATGCAACCTTTTATTGGTTTATCAGCAATGTGGTTTAAAAGAATAACAATTTAATCAAAAAATAAAAACAAAGTGTAAAAATAAAACTTGGATACAAAAATTATAAAAATTGATTCACTCTGACCGAATGTCAAAATCCAACGAGATCTGTTTAACCTTTGTACTCATCCTCTTCCGGGGTCAAATCGAACCAAAGTTACTGGCATAATTTCGTTGCTTTCTTCTTGAATCAGATACTCCAAAAGAATTGGAAGTACAGCTGAGTTGGCCACCAGAAGCACATTCTCGAGTTCTTGCTCAATGGACAAAATAAGTTGGTCCAAAGTTTCCACCATTTCACCACGAGTCAGATTTGATGAGATATCGAGAGTTGGCAAAGTGTGGAGGATTTCGTGTTGGTTGTCGCGAAGATAGATTGAAGCCATTTCCTCGTATCCACATGGAGCCAAGTAAATGGAGCGTTTTGCAATGTGAAGTGATTGCAAGAATCTAATCACTCTTTCTTGAATCGATCCATTGGGATTGTTGATTTCGACTTTTTCCCATTTGTCGATTATTTTGATGAAGGATAGGTGGCTTTCGTCATTTGAATCCATTTCCTGGTACACTTTGACGTAATTTGAGATTCTTCTCTTAAAGTCGTCGATGATCTCCTCAATTTTCAAGTGACCATCTTTATAATCGCCATGATTTTGGCCTTTGACGATGTTTCTCTCGATTTGGTCTTGATCGTTGCAGATGGACTCAATGAAGAATAGGTCAAATTTGTGTTCTTCAACAATGGTCTTGTAGAGCATTGCACGTCTATCTTTGGTGGTGTTGGTAGCGTCGAAGATTGCAACTTGACCTTGACCATTCTTTAGCCAATTACACAGGTCCTCTAGAGCCAAAGCAGGTCATTGTTCCCTGATGTCTTTGGCTTGTTCATTGTCTGGATTGTAGAAATCTAAGATTCATCTAAGATTTTCACCAACTGGTGACGAGCCAGATTTGATGAAATGCCGAGAGTCGGTAGATGGGAGACTTCTGGTTCATTTCCATGTAGATAGCATACGACGATTTTCTCGTATCCACACGGAACCAAATAGATCGAACGCTTTGCAATGTGAAGTGATTTCACATAATTTACCACACGTTCTTGAAACGATCAAATTGTTTATTTCGACTTGTCAATGATCTTGATGTACGATAGATGGCTTTCTTCTATTGAACCCAATTCTTGGTACACTTTGACGTAGTTGGCAATTCGATCGTTAAATGATCGCCACTTGACCATCGCCATTCTTGAGCCAATTGCATAGGTCTTGGATCGCGTAGGCAGCACACTGCTCCCGGATTGCCTTGGCTTGTTCGTTGTCGGAATTGTAGAAGTCTGCGCTTCCCGACTCGTGGACATCGGGGATTTTACGTCGGTAGTAGTCCCTGTAGTCCCTGGAACATCGTTTGTCGATTGCTTTAAAATCATCTCAAGTTGATTGTATTCAGTGCGGTTGGTTGAATTTTTTGAAATGGCAAACAAAATGATAATTCATAATTTACCTAATGATCCAATCTCAAAACTATCTAACTAGCAAGTTTAATTCCTTAGCCAATCGATCAAAAGTTTACTATGTATGATAGTCAATTACATCATCGACCAAACTAAAAGTAAGCTCCAATTCTATTTGTCTGCGCATTAGCATTACTGTTGAACGAGTAGGACAACAATACGCGCATTAACTCAAATACGATTCTATGCAATTCACCTTGACTTTGTGACGTTTAAAGTGTCTCTGATGTAATCTACATCAACTTCACCAACTGAGATTGGATTATTCAAAATTCTGTATTGCAATAAATAGATTTTGAATGGCAATTCAAATCCAAACCAGCCCGCAATTGAACCTACATCAAGACAGTTTTAGTACATCTGGTTTGACAATGTCATTTGTAATTTTATTTTATTTTATTTTAAAATAATCTTTGATATTTAAAATTAATGCTAAAATAATTTTTTATAAGATTAATTATGCATGAAGGTAATTTAGGTTTTTATGGGAATCTATGGGAAATAGTTTTATGGAAATAATATGTCAAATAATAGAAGCAGTCATTTATTTACTTTGTTAAAATTAAGAATATTGCAAATAGTAATATATATTAATGATTCAATTGAATCGTGGTGTAAATAAACAAATATATTATAATTAACAAGAGATTGAATGTGTGGTCTGTGTGGAGAATGTTGTGGGACATGACATTGAGGTGAGTGGGATTGAGAGGTTTAGTGTGGTCAGTGGAGTTGTGCTCAGATTGGTCAGTTGTCGAGTTCCTTCTTGAGAGATAGTCACGAGGGTTGCGATTGTCCTCGATGCCGAGTTGGTGCTGCTTCTTCAAGGTTGCTGGGAGATGGAAATGTTTCATGCGGATGTGTTTGATTACATCGCTTTGATTTGTTGAAGAATAGCCACACATGCTCCAGGTACATTTGTAAGGTTTGACTTGTTGGTGAATTCGTAGGTGACAATCGAGATTAGACTTTCTGTTGAATGATTTGCCACAGTTGTTGAATTGACAAGTGAAGATTGTGGAGTTTATTGGCTTGGGATGAACCGATTTCTGATGACTATTTATTTCAGATCGAAGTGTGGCAACTCGATCATAGTGACAACCATCATAGCCACACTTGAATTGACCTTCGAAATGATACAAATGTAGATGCATGTACAAACGATTGTGAGTTTCGAATGGCTTGGTGCAGTGAGGACATGGCCAGGTGGAGATGTTCGAATGATTGTCTTGAACATGTTTACCCAAACCACTTCCATCCCTATAAAACAAATCAATTAAACCAACTCAACACCACCACACCACACTCACCATTGCTCAAATCGTTCGTTGCATCCTTCAGCCAAACATCGATAAGGAGATATGTGATGTATAACTCGCAAATGATCGTTCAACTCGTCTCTGCTAGCCATCTCATCCTCACAGCCTTCCTCGGTGCACTTCAGATTGACAATCTCAATCTTGTAACGCCCGCCTTGATCTTCTTCACCCAACTCGGTTTCATCGTCATCGTCTTCAATTTGTCCCAAACCTCCTCTTCCTCCTCCTCCATTTTCCTCGTCCATTTCCCTCTCGTCAAGTGCCACTGCAGTACTCACTTCCTGGACGGTCTCTGTGCGGTCTGTCTCCACTCGAGTTCGCTTCGAGTTGGTCATGGGACCATTCATGGACACTTGGCCGCTTGTCATGGCTGTGCGTTTTCGTGTGCGACTTTGTGACTGTTTCGTAGTTGGCCATTGGTTGTGGCCGTGATTGGCTGGCTCGTACGGCTCGTGATCAGCTTTGTCCACTTGTTGGTCAACACTTTGTTCAATCTGTGAGCTGTTGGTCAGTTGCATTTGGCAGTTGGCTGATGGAGACAGCTCAAACACAGACTGCATTGGCCTGTTGACTTGATCACGTGATAGAATGTCCTTTGGCTCAGCTAAATTGGGCGGAATCACTTCATCGACATTGGCAGGATCATCGATTTGCATCGAGTTGGCATCATCATCAATCACCAATTCTTTCTTCACCAAACGTAGGTCATGTCCACAATCGTCGGAGTGATCATCTTCCTCCTTAATCTCTTCTTTTATTTTTACCTTCACAGCATCAGATTCGGTTTTGATGTATGCGGACACATATTCCTGTTTGATGAAAATGTCATGATCCTCTTCCTCTTTTATTTTCACCTTGATTTCTTGCTTCACATCTTCATCGTCCCATTCAATTTTGACCGTCACCTGATTGTTTAATGTGCCTGTGCAAATATCAACAAATGTAAAAAAAGCCCAATACAAACCATCTCACAGTCATACCTTGGTTGTCCAATCCGTCATCTTCATATTCTCGTTTCATGTTATAATACTGCACCATCAAATCATCATATTTCTTGTGAGCCTCTTCGTTCATCCCCACCAGTTGTGCTCGTAATTGGTCATTTTCACCAATCAACACTCGTTCACGGTGCTTGAGTTGAGCGATTACCTCTAACAACTCGTGATGTGATTGAGAATTGGTCTGATGGTTGTCTTCAGATGCGTGACGATCCATTTTGAGTAGATGAGAACGGGTAATGTTGGGTTCGGGAAAGGGAGCAAAAGTAGAATCAGTCGTGGTGAACAAATAGAAATGACAAGTGAACAGTAGGTCACGTCATGCGAAAGTCAAGTCTTTATTTTGCTTAGGTCTGGGTCTAAATCTCTTCTATACCATGCCAAAAGAGAATCCCGCGCAACGGGAAGGTCATAAGTTGCAACAAAACTTTGCACTGATTCGATGAATTTTAAAGGGAAAAAAGATAGGAATTTGGAGTACATTGTGTAAATGTTAATTTTCGAACGATTTAGAGTAGTAAACTCGCTGCAAAAATACCACAGGCTTGTTCAGCACAAAATTCTGAACAAAATAGGACTATTCCCAATTCTCTCAGGTGGTTCCTGGTGGGCTCAGGGCGTCATTAAAAGTGACCAAAGTGTGAATATACTGATTTGCAATATATGTAATTTGCTATATCCTAATAGAAGCCTAATTATGTACCCGAACCAGGCATATATGGTATCAAAATTTTCAAAATAGCAAGAAGAATCCGATGACGCAATCGATATTTGAATCCAAAGTACCAGAATAAATCCAGAATTGGGCGTCATTTTGAATTTAGCCATGTTTGGTGTCTAAATGCTCGTAATAACTTGGACATCATGAAAAACGTATAGATATGCTGTATCGTGATATCTGGAATTATCCAGGGTACCAGAATCAATCCAGAATTAGGCGTCATATTGAATTTAGCCATATTGTGTTTGAACTCTCACAATAACTTGCATATCAAGAAAAACATCTAAAACACTGTATTGTGATATCTAAAATTAGCTAGGGCACTAGAATACATTAAAACGATTCCACGGGCGCCGGATCTATGTTGAAAATTATCCATTTGAATCAACTCAAAGTTGTCATTTGTTCACTTTAATTACAGATTTATTATTTTAGGGGCAAGTAGATTAATTAAATTTTATAGATATTATTTGCTTTTATTATACATAACAGCATGATATATTTGCGATATATCATATTAAGTAGCACAATTACAATTCTTCAAAATATTTGGCTATTTGTTGTTTGTAATCGTGAGGAAGTTCAAAAACTTTTCCAGTATTGTCATTGTTATTTTTGTCATTTTTTCTAATAAAATCTTTAATGATTACATTAGCATTTCTTGCCTGCACTTTGCTGACTTTAGTGCTTTCTTTGTTTACTTCCTGAATAAAAACACCTTGTGTGTTGTTTGGAAGTTTAGGAATTGGAAAATCCAATAGATTTTGAACGTTAATTGTCATTGGTGGTTCAAGAATGTTTGTTTTTAAATCAACCATCTCGTAATATTGCTTCGCATTAAAGTTTAAAATTGGCTGGTAAATGTCAATCTTTTTAAGAAGTTTACTTGTTGGCTTAAATAAATAAAAATATAAATATAAAAATTCGCACTGTTTGATCCAAGCGAACTTTTTTGGTCCTAATCTTTTCTCTTTCTTTGTCATATTTCTTTTTGTTGTCTCGCGCAATTTGATTGAATTTAATTGCTTTATCTTTTATATTTGAATTTTCGCTCGCCAACATTGCAGTTAATATGTTTTCAGGATGAGCTCAATAAGAATTATTATTTAATGTATCAAAAACATTTTGTTTCGCTATATTTAGAATTTACAATAGAATATTTAGGCTTTTTCCATGATATTCAACCCATTACGAGAGTTTAGCCACCCAACATGACTCAAAATCACGCCCATTTCTGGATTTATTATGGTGACCTGGATGATTTCAGATATCACGAGACACTATATCTAAACGTTTTCCTTGATATACAAGTTATTACGAACATTTAGACACCCATCATAGACCAATTCAAAGTGACGCCCAATTCTGGATTTATTCTGGTACTTTGGATTCAAATGACGATTGCGTCATCGGATTCTCCTTGACATTATGAGAATTTTGATACCGAATATGCATGGGTTTGGGTAAATAATTAGTAGATAGCAAATGGCGTATAATGAAAAACAATAGATTCACATTTTGGTCACTTTTCATGGCGCCCAGAGCCCACCAGGAACCACCTGAGAGAATTGGGAAAAAATCTATTTTATTCAGAATTTTGTGCTGAACAAGCCTGTGGTATTTTTGGAGCGAGTTTAATACTCCAAATCGCTCGAAAATGAACATTTTCACAATGTACTCCAAAACCCTATCTTTTTCCCCTTTAAAATTCATCGAATCGGTGCAAGGTTGTGTTGCAACCTATGACCTTCCCGTTGCGCGGGATTCTCTTTTGGCATGGTATAGAAGAGATTTAGACCCAGACCTAAGCAAAATAAATACTTGACTTTCGCATGACGTGACCTATTGCTCAGTGAGCTCAGTAAAAATTGTTTAATCATGATTCATGGATCATATAATTTATTTTTATTTTTGTATGAAATAATGTTAATGTGTCTTTAGAAAATTTACCTTTATGAAACGTTCTCCACAACTTGGGTCTAACTTACAGTCAAGCACAGTCAAGTACAGTAAAGTTTCAATGTTTTGTAAAATTACATCAAATAAAAGTTTCTTTTAATGTGTAAAGCCTAATTTCAAGAATTTGATAATAAACTTTTTGAACTCACTCTAAACTCCATTTCCTCAACACTAACAACTTTTCCCATTGTAACAGAAATTTCCACCAGTGCATCATAAGTGAAACAAACATTAGATTCGTCGGAGACAGTCATCGAATGAGAGCAACATAGATGGTGCTTAATGCTTTTGACCGAACTCAATTTAGTATTACCCCAAACATTGACATGACCCAATCAAAATCTAATATCGATTCAACAAAGGACCATTTATGTTTATTATGGTAATACTCAGGCAAAGATACATTTGAAGATTAGATCAATCAGTGAACAATAAACAAACAAATTGACACTAACAGTAAATTGTGAGAAAGAAAAATCTTGGGAGAAAGAAAAGAAAAGTGTTAAGTGTATAGATGGTTGTTTTGACAGACAATACAACAAATTAGAATCGTTTCAAGTCGACCATCACTCGTCCACCACCACTCGAACATATTCGTTCGGGTCTCGCAGGTCCACAATGTTCTTCTCCTTCTGAGCTTTCATTGACTTGGGCAGTCCAAAGTGTTTAATTCGAATGTGCATGACCAGATTTGAACGTTGTTTGCATTGCTTGCTGCAGTGAGGCCAATTGCAGTGAAATTGATTAGTGTTGAGATGAGTCAGTTGATGTCGCTTCAGGTGACTATTATAGAAGAATGAAGCAGTACAGTCAGGGTAGGTGCAGTGGAGATGCTTCGAGTGGGAGTAATGTTTGGTTTGTTGATGAGTTATCATCTTGCGACGTGTGTCGGTCACTTGGGCACAGTCGTTCACGAAGTTGCACTCGAACTGACCAGTCAGATGATGCTTGTACCAGTGAAAGTAAGCTTTCACTTGCGAATCATATTCTTTGGAACAAACTGGACAAAGAAATCGAGTACTGCGAGAATGATTCTGTTTGATGTGAGCAGAAACTTGTCGCCTGAAAAAAAACTAGTTCAATTTAATGTGAAACTATAGTATTCACTTACGGAATATCGAACCGTGCATTGCAATTGGTGGCAAAACATCGAAGAGGGGAAAGTTGATGCACATTTCGCAAGTGATCGTGCAAAAGGACCAATGAATCCAACTTGACATTGCAATTTGACTGGGTACAATTCAAATGGAGCACTTTGATCTTTGCTTCATCTCGGTCCTCATTGGCAATGTCGTCACCATCATCTTCTCCATCATCATTCACCTCAACAGTTTTCTTCGATCTCTTGCCAGTTCGATTTGGTTGAGATTGTTTTCGTTTGTTGAGTTTGCGAGCAGTGGAAGCAGTTGACTGTTTCGATGTGACTCGATTCGATCGTGGTCGAGCACTGGTCGATGGCTCATTCGATACGACCACCGAACCATCGTGACTGGCCATCTTGTCACCTCCATCCAAGTCTTGTTCGTGTCCCGATCCATTCTCGTGACTCATCACTTGATCCATGTTTGTCTGTGCGTCACTCGATTGGACCACTCGAGTCGACTGTGACTGATCGCCATTTGAGGTGTGGAGTTGATCACGTGATGAGGTGTCGATTGGTTGATTCAAATTGGCCTGCACCACTTCATTGAGTGGATGGTTGAGTTGCATCGAGTTGTCATCATCATCACTCACCAATTCTTTCTTCACTAAACGTAGGTCAAATCCACAGTCGTCGACATGATCATCTTCATCATATTCCTCTTTGATTTCCTGTTTGATTTCTACCTTCACATCTTCATCATCCGATTCGGTTTTGATGTATGCAGGAACATATTCTCGTTTGATGAAAATGTCATGATCCTCTTCGTGTTCGTCTTTGATTTCTACCTTCACCTCTTCATCGTCCCATTCAGTTTTGACCGTCACCTGATTGTTTGATGTGCCTGTGCAAATATCACCAAATGTAAATAAGTCAAATACAACCAACCAACAAGTCATACCTTGTTTGTCCAGTCCGTCATCTCCTTCTTCTTTTATTTCCTCCTTAATTTCTTCCTTCACAGTCATACCATCACTGTTGAGACCCTCATCTTGATATTCTTGTTTGATGTTACAATACTCCACCAGAAGAGCATCATATTTCTTCTTCTCTTGTTGCTTCAAATCCACCAGTTGTCGGCGTAATTGATCATTTTCACTAAGCAACGCACGTTCACGGTCCTTTAGATGACCCATTTCTTCAAGTAACTTGTGATGACGATTCATTTGTTCGTAGATGAGATCGGGTCAAGTTGGGTTCGGGAAAGGGAGCAAAAGTAGAATCGGTCGTGGTGATCAAACAGAAACGAGAACGTCAGTGAGCAGACAGACAGACACAGCACAACACACAACAACTGAACAACTTGTCTCAGCCTCCCAGACGGATATTTGGAGCAAAGCCAATTAGTTATCCATTCTAGTAACGTAACATTGCAAAAGAAGCTCTTTGAACCAAAATCTTTAATATTATCCGATGGTAAAAGATCACAATTCTTGCAGTCAGGAGTTTCACAAGATACAGTTTGATTTAGGTTAGTGACCGCTTGAGTAATGCCACACGGACCAGTAGTATAAAAATACTTTTTAACGGTTGGAGTAAAGGTTTTGCTTTTCTTGAGAATTGTTTTATATGATGTGTTAAGTCTCTTAATTTTAAAAATGACATTCAAAAATTTTGCCCAATCGGATATTGCCGCATTAGTCATGCCGTGTCGGGTCTGAAGTAGTAACATCAAAATATAGATTTCTTGATCAGTTAATTCTTTGTCTTCTAAATCGTTCCAAAATAAACTCTCATTATCGTCAACGTTATCGAATGATTCATCTGACTCAAAAAGAGATAATGGTTCGAACTCATCAATGTCAATAGACGCATCATCGGGAAGGTGATCATCAAGTTCGTCATGCTCAAGAAAAGGAGCATCAGAAGAAGAATCATAATTCGCAGAATGTCCAACTGCATCTTGTTGATAATTATTGGCAAAATTCCGCAAATTAGATAAAGCTTCACCTTGGTAAACATCATTCAAAAGTTTAGCTTGTTCAACAAACAGTTGATTCAACGAATTTTGAATGTTGCTTCAAAACACAATAAATTAGAAGAATTAAATAAAGAAATAGTTAAAAACTTACTCTTCTTCCTCTATTGAATTACGAAAAGTCTTTTTAAGCTTTTTAACTTGTCGTCCAGATAAATCCATGTCGATTAAATAACTTCTGAATCAAGGTAAATTATTCGAAAATTAGCCGAACAAGTTGTATAAGATAGAACAACAGACACGTGAATATCAACAAACTAAACAACAAACATCATCTGTGAACAACCAACACATGCAGTATACTGCTTTAATAACAACTAAATCGGTGCATTTGCCGCCAACAGATCTTATTGGGTGCTACCGAGTGGGTGACAATAGCCGTCTTGCGTGTGTGCGGCAGTGCGGCACTGTGTACATTCAGTTTGTAACAGACGATCTCGCAGACAAGCCGCCAGTTATTGACAAATTTGAAGCACGTGTTGTGTACGATTATTTTGTCTTCTCTTCTAATCACTTGACGATAACGCTTATCTGATGTCTGGAAAATCGTTTTCGGTTGTTGAATTGACAGGTGATGGATCGGTAAAAGTTACCAAAGCTGTCCAACTTCAAAACTTTACCCGTCGGTGGATTGAATGTTCTGAATTATGGCCACAAACGGTTTTTTGGATGAGCGAAGATTTAGCGAGCGAAGACATAGAATGCAAGATACTTTGCATCGACAGTAATTAATAATTAATTATTTAAAATTTACAACTAATCAACAACGATGCTTTTATTTTTAGCTAAAGAAAATTGTGATGATTTTGCCCGCTCTTATGAATTACAAAAACGTCAAAGCATCACTTCTGGACAGCAAACAGTCGACAGTGAATTTGTTCGGTTGGACCAGTGGCATCTACTCCAGAAAGAAGTAGACGAGCTAAAGAAAATCGTACTATCTCAACAAATGACTGAGGTTTGGATTTGGGTGCATTTTAAGCTGACGTTGTGAGTGATTTCGGGGTGAGAGGGAGGAGTTTATTGCTTTCCGAGATGACAATTTTCTAATGTGCTGCCATCTGTGGGCATTTTTGCACAAGAATTTTCTACAAAAAAAATTTCAATTACGACTGGGAATAGTTGTCCCAATTGATTTAGTCACCAGATTATACTAGATCCAGGAACCTATTGGGTTGCTGAATCTTATCCTTCAATTGGAGTTTCAAGCAATGTGTCTTGGACATAAAATAAATCAAAACATTTAATATTGACAAAAAATATGAACAATTTATATACAATATAAGAAGTCAATCTTAAAATAAATGTTTCTTCACTGTTTTGTTTCCTTTTTGTTTCCTTTTTCGCTTTTTCCAATGTTGGAAGTCGATTCTTGGACTTCCTCCTTGTCATCGCCAAACAAAGCAGTGGTGAGTTCGTCATCCCACATCATAGTGTCCATGTCCATCGGGTCAACCTCTACCTCCACTTCTTCACACTCTTTGATGTACTCTTCAATGTTGAACGACTTTTGTTGAAGTTCAAGTTTGAAGTCAAACTCGTCATTAGCGAGAATTGCTTCGATATCTTCATCTTCACTGTCACAGAAGCGTTTGGGCTTAGCAACAGTTCGCTTCGACCTTCGACTTGTTGTCACTGTTGTCGACACAGTACTTGGCTTTCCACCTTTAGTCTTTTTGGTCTTTTTGGTTGAGGTTGGCTTGATAGTTCCTCTTTTAATTCGTTTTGTTTGCTTCGGTTTCGGTGGAGACGGGATAAATGATAGATCGATTGTCTCTGGGGCCTCAAACTTCTCGTTCTTCAAAGTTGACCATCTTTCCCGCCATTCAGTGAGTTGATCAGCACTCAAGTGCATGTTCTTCAATTTCCTCTTTTTCTGTTTTTAGAAACAGTTATTAATTTAATACTTAATCAAATGTATTTCAACTCACCTCCTTCAGCATCGCATCTCTGGCAACGATGTTCGAGCGAACCAACATGTACCGACATCGATTTTCTGGTGTACAGTTCGCAGTAAACCGTAGAATCGGGGCAAATCCTCGAAAGAAGCTTTCGCAAGCCACCGAAACGATCGGAGAATATTCGATGTAGGGGTCAATGCAGGCTCGCTCGCAAATATCGCGCAGTCCTTTGTTCTTTTTCCAAAGATTCTGTGTCTTCTTGAACACATTCTCCGCTGCTTTGCTCATTAGTTTGTCCATGTTGTCTGCATTTTTGAGTGCAGCGTTATGGACGTAATTGTTGGCATTTTTCACAATACCCATAGCTTGGCTCAACTTCAGCTTGGACGTTTCCAATTCGGTGATGAACAGAGGAAGAAGGCAGTAATTCTCGTAGATGAATGCCAACTCAGATTTGATCTTCTTGTAACTCGATTTGATCAAATCTCGTAGTTGGCGAATTCTGCCAGTCTCCTCTTTATCGTTCAGCTCGTTAGGAATCAGCTTGATGAACTTGCAGGCCTCCTCAAAATGGTGAAAGTAATAGCATGCAGTCAACAACCAAGTGCCCCATCTCGTTGATGATGGAGTTGGTGGCAGAGAAGGTCGCTTCTTCTTTGGCTTGTCCTCTTCCCGCAGAAATTCTTCACCTGTTAGTTGAGCATCTACTTCAAGCTGATCCAATTGAGAAAGCGTCTCTCCATCTGTCTGGTCTGGATTGAGGAACTGACTCAAGAACAAGTTCTTACGATTGGTTGACCTCGCAAGTGACTGCTTCATGAGTCCGATGAATCGATTCGCATCTGGGAACTGTTTTTTGACTTCCTCGCAGACCAAGTGAAGAGCATGAGCCACACATGTCACTGGCGTCATGTTTGTGTACTTCTCTTTGAGCTTGCCAGCAGCACTCTTCATGTAGTGCGCACCGTCCGAGATGAACACTTTGAAGCGTTTTTCGGCTTCCTCTGGTTTATCAGGCCAGAGTAACTTAATTGTTTTGTCTACAAACTCGACGATACGGTCAGCATTTGGTGATTCGTCGAATTTCTCCATGAAAAATGAATACACTTTCATGTCCTTATCCAACGAACCAATGATTGCCGCCGTGTACGGAGCACGACTTTTGCCAGTTCCTTTGGTCGTCTCATCCACGATCATGAAGATGTTCCTGTCCTCCAGTGCCAATCGCAATTTGTTGTGCAACTCTATTAATAAAAATTATAAATTAAATTTGGCTAAAATCAACTTTGTATTACCTTCCGCCAAAGCAGGAAATCCGACCTTGCGAATCGTAGAAGACGATATATATCTTCTACATTTAGTGACGATCTCATATTGGAGTTCGTTTGCAGCACTACTGAATGGCTTGCCGTGCTTGAAGACAATTTTCGCCGCCTTCTTGGCCATTTCTTTGCCCACCAGTCGCGAAACAGGACACAAGTCACATTTCTTCGGCGTTCGACAGTTGGGAGATTCGCGAGGAATGTAGCCAGTGCAATCGATAGGAGCCTTCTTTGGTGTCTCCAAATTGCTTGCTTCTCGTTTGTGCCTTGGACCAGAAAGATGGCGATCGACATTTCGACTTATATTGCGACAGTTCTTAAAATGTCGAGCACAGGTTTCACAGGCTACGACATTTTCGCTCAAAGTAATGTGATCACCGTCGTCCTTGGATTCGACTTTCTTTCGGTCATTTTGGCATTCTACTTCGACCTCCAAATTCTCAATACTTTCGTTTAATTGAACGGAATTCGCTTCTTGTGATTTGTCCTCCTCGATTGTCTTCTTGTTCTTCTCGTT
Source organism: Rhizoglyphus robini (assembly GCA_023373905.1). Taxonomy (NCBI): domain Eukaryota; kingdom Metazoa; phylum Arthropoda; class Arachnida; order Sarcoptiformes; family Acaridae; genus Rhizoglyphus; species Rhizoglyphus robini. The sequence goes on along the minus strand of JAKIJQ010000606.1, from coordinate 8,183 downwards.
ACACCTTTTGACTAGTTTGTTCAATGTTCGGTAATGATTCTTCAGGATCACACGGCGGACTTGCTTGTTGTGATCGGGACTTGGGCGAGTTCGAGATGGAGATGTTACAGTAGATGTCTCCATAATGTAGACACTGTCCGAATCGGTCACATTGGAAGTAGAGATAATAGAATCATCGGTAGACTCTAATTGATTCTCAACATAGTAAGTCTCCTCTTCACCTGAATTGACCTTTTCAATGGTTGTGGTCAAGATTGGCTGTTGAAACAAATACGACGAATAAGAATTAGTTTTAAATATTCACATAATTTACTTGTGGCGGAGAAAGAGGAGATTGCTCAACAGAACTGACACTTGTGAGTGAGTGATCCTTTGGTTTGTTTGAATGTTTTCTCCAGTGATTGCTGACTTCATTGCTAGTTAGTTTGGTAAATTCGGCTGGACAACTAGAGCAAAACAACTTGTTATCTCGAAACGACAAACGAGAACTATTATTTCGGATAAGCGTTTTAATCTTGATAAGGCGAGTCCATTCGGTAATGTCATCAGTAAGGCCGTTGACTTCGACAATAACTTCATGCCTTTGAGACTTGATATGACCAAGAAGTCTATCGGCAGTTTGGTTTGCAAAGAATTGATTACAAGCAGTACATTTGACGAGAAATTTGTCACAAACTTCCAGAACAGAGTTCTCATTCAACACTCGACGAACAGCTGGTTCAAAGGAATCCATCGTAGATTGTAGTACAGGTAACATTAAAATAAACGAACCCTACACTGCTTGAAGGATGGAAAATTAAATTATTGGTGGTGGAAAATATATTTACTGACCGAAAACGGAATCGATTGTGGAATGTGGCCGAGAGACTCACGAAGCTCTGTACAATAGGACTCTGTCTGTTGATTAAGAAGTGAAAGTGAGTATTAAAGATCATATTAACATCAATTGACAAAATACCTTGAAGACACAAAGCCAACAAAGGGGATAGCACTGAAAAGTGCTGTTTTCTTCTGAAATTGCAGCTAGATCAAGGATCTGATGGCGTACAACCAGGATTCGCTCGGTAGAGAGAAGAGTGCGAGATTGCAGGGCCCGAAGGCAAGAGTCAAGTCAACAGTCACAAGAGTGGCCAGACAGACAGCAGCTAGCGCGCGAATGAACAAGTGCACTCGGGCCGAGTGACAACAGTTTTGTGAGGGTTGTTCACAAATGCAATACGACTCGGCTTTTAAGCTCCTCCCTCGCCTCGCTGAATCACTTGAGACGAGCTGCTAAAATGCACCCAAATACAAACCTCACAAATGACTATAGCACAACTCAGAGAAGCACAAACGCCAAATATATTGACAGCAGTAAGTTTGAATATTTTACATTAGAATTTTTGAATTTTAATATTTTGTAATTTTAATTCAAGAAAAACTATTTGGTTGGCATGAATCGAATGCTCGTGTCGGTTATTACACTTAATTCTTCAATGGCTCTTGGCTTCAAAGACGCCACTGGTTTTATGAATCTTTGCCAACGAACATTTCTGCCGAATTTTTACAAAAATAAAACATGGAATGATTTTTGCGAAGAAATGCAAACAAATTTATCCGAACTACTCTCTTTTTTTGTTATCAATCTTTTGGCTCAAGAAAATCGCAATTCCGAACCTACACCAACTCAAATGAACGCTAAATACTTGGAATTGTTGGCCAAGTTCAAAGTTATGCTTAATAATCGAAAGCACGAATTGAAAAAAGCTGAGATGTAAGATATTTATTACCTTTTCAAAAATTGTAATTACTATTAATCGTGTTTTTATTTTTCGCAAAAAGGTCAAACGAAGAAAAAGGTAACTCTGGTCAACGTTATCAACGTGTTTCCAAAAAGAAAACGGTCATACCAACTGATCTAATCGGTAATAGTCATGTTTGTCCCAAATTGAAGTAACTCATATTTTTGAATTTAATTTTAGATCCCTTAAAAAATCTCACTTATTCTACGGACACAACTCTGAGTCCTCAATTTGGTATCAATGTTTCTCGCTTAAATTCTAATAAGCGGGCTAAAGTTACTCCTATTAATAATACTCAAAATGGTAATTAGCAAGTTTATTTTTCCGATTTTTACTAATATTTATTTGTAATTTGCCAGAAAATCTCAGTCAAATGGCCACCATGGTCGATCAGAATGAGTCAGTGAATTATTCTTCATTATCGGACGACGAAACCGCTGTACGTCTTCTTTCTGGTCCTGATAAGCGCAAATCTAGAAAAGAACGTACTTCCAAAGGAAAATCAAATCTTAAAGGTAATTGTTTACCAATTAATTGTCAAGTTTTCTATTTATACTATCCAATTTTAGGAATTTTTGAAAATATGAATGCTGATGTATCCTTCCTTTCTAATGAAAAATCAGCCGAAGATGTAGAAGAATCAATCTCAGGAGATTTTTAACCTCAGAAATTATTTCAAGTTATAATCTATTTTTTAATATAATTTTTTGTATAATTTTTTTTAACTATTTGTCAATTAAATTGATTTTCTAAAATTATTATAAATTGAATTATTTGAGGTAAATAAATCATGACGTACTATATGAATAGTGCTGAATGCTGCTTCAGTGCATTCAGCCAAGTGCATTTGAAATGTACTATTTTTGTTCATTTACAGTGTATCTGCAATCATTTCAATACATCTTGTATAATTTAACTTCAAATCATTTGAAGTGAGCCAAAAGTCCGTCTGGGCTGCCAACTATTTTCACTCTGTTTGGGTGGAAATAGTGTCACTTGCAGCTGTTATGTTTTCAGAGGCTGCTTCTTCCTCACATGTGACTGTATTTCTCGTAAACATATTTCCTCACCACATTTCGTCTTGTCCTCTTCACTTTTTGCCTGTTCCTTATCTCCCATCAATCTATCTACATTGGTCAATTGTCATCTACTCGTCATGAATGGTCACGCAGCTGCAGACAAGGACGAGGCAAATTGTGGAATGCATCACTCGTTACGTGAGCAAATGGGTCAACTTGTGGACCGTGAACGAGTGCTATGCAGTGAAAATGATCAATTACGAGCACAACTGGTGGAGATGAAGGAACAAGAGATGAAGAAATATGATGATTTGATGGTGCAGTATAACATGAAACGAGAATATGAAGATGGTGAGTTTGGTTCGGTTGTTTGTATTTGACTTATTTACATTTGTTGATATTTGCACAGGCACATCAAACAATCAGGTGACGGTCAAAACTGAATGGGACGATGAAGATGTGAAGGTAGAAATAAAAGAAGAACACGAAGAGGATCATGACATTTTCATCAAACGAGAATTCGAAGATAATGGTGAGTTTCGGTTGTTTGTTGACACAATTTACATTTGTTGCTATTTGCACAGGCACATCTACAAATACTGACAATTTCACTTTCAACATCAAAACTGAATCGATGGACTGTGATGGTGTGGTGGTCAAAAAGGAAATAAAAGAAGAACACGAAGAGGATCATGACATTTTCATCAAACGAGAATATGTACCTGCATACATCAAAACCGAATCGGATGACGAAGATGTAAAGGATATAATCAAACAAGAAATCAAGGAGGAATATGATGAAGATGATCACTCCGACAATTGTAGATTTGACCTACGTTTAGTGAAGAAAGAATTGGTGAGTGATGATGACGACAACTCGATGCAAATGATTCAGGTCAATTTAGCTGAGCCAAAGGACATTGTATCACGTGATCAAGTCAACTGGCCAATGCAGTCTGTGTTTGAGCTGTCTCCATCAGCCAACTGCCAACTGCAACTGACCAACAGCTCACAGATTGAACAAAGTGTTGACCTACAAGTGGACAAAGCTGATTACGAGCCTAACGAGCCAGACAATCACGGCCACAACGAATCGCCTTCAACCTCGAAACAGTCTGAAACTCGCAAACGAAGACGCCCAGGCAAATCACAAGTTACCGAAAATTCTTCATTCGAGGATAGTTTGACTAGTGGCGAAGTGTCTTCTACTGGTCCGATTACGATGTCGAAACGAACTCGAGTGTCTTCTTTGGATCGCCGAACGAACGCTGATCAAATGAGCCCTCAATCAAGAGTTGATTTAAGTGATGTTGACGATCGAAATGGAATTGACTCGAGTGAAGACGGAGAAAGGTGGTTGGACAGTGAAACCGAGTTGGGCGATGATGAAGATGAAGGTGGAAATTACAAGATTAGGACTATCAAGTTGAAATGCACCGAGGATGGCTGTGAGGGTGAGGTTTCGAACAGAGTCGAGTTGCACGATCACTTGCGAGTTAAACATCGCATATCCCCTTATCGATGTTTGGCTGAAGGTTGTAACGAACGGTTCGAGCAATGGTGAGTGTGATGTGGTGGTGTTGAGTTGGTTTAATTGATTTGTTTTACAGGAATGAACTTGGTTCACATGTCCGGGACAATCATTCGAACATCTCCACCTGGCCATGTGCTCACTGCACCAAGACATTCAAGTCTCATCATATTTTGTATCATCATCTACATTTGTATCACTTCCAAGGTCAATTCAAATGTGGCTATGATGTTTGTCACTATGATCGAGTGGCCACACTTCGAGTTGAAATATTGAGTCATCAGCAATCAGTCCATCCCAAGACAACAATCTACACTTGCCAATTCAACAACTGTGGCAAATCATTCAACAAAAATAGCAATTTCGTGGTTCACCAAAGAAGTCACACTGGTGTCAAGCCTTTCCCTTGTGACTGGATTGATTGTGGCAAGTCATTCACCCAAAAAGTTAATCTTGACGCTCACCAACGAATTCACCAAAAGGTCAGACCTTTCAAATGTACTTGGAACATGTGTGGATATGCTTCAACACAACATTGCGCTGTAATCAGACACATCCGTACTCAACATTTCCATCTGCCAGAAACCCTGAAAGCACAACGTCAACTTGGCATTGAAGACAATCGCAACCCTCGTGACTATCTCCTCAACACTACAACACCAATCTAACCACAATTCCACCTTATCTGACCGCTCACCATTTTAAGTAATCAAACCAATCAGAAAACATGTCTTGTCGTAAATCAATGTTTTTTTAAATAAAGTTGATTAAATTTTTATTAAAACTATCTTTATCATAAAGAGATGACAGTTAATTATGAATTCATTTGCAAATAAAACAATTTTGAATTTGGGAAACATTTAACTTTGAGAAAACTGGATTTATTCATATTTGTACAGATTGTCATCAATAAATTTAAAAATAAAAATTTTTAAGCTAAAATTAACCGTTTAATATCTGCAAATGATTTTTGGACAAAACACTTATAAATTTAACAAATGTTTATGTTGATCAAAACTTTATTGATAAAGTCGATAGTTGATATAGTCGATTAACTCAAAAACATTGAATACATAGCATACAAATGTATTTAAAAATTGTAATTTCAGTTAACGAACATTTTAGTAGTTACTATCATAAATCATGAGTTTGTTTTCTTGTTTTGTTTAATTTGTGTGACCGATTGTAAATTGACTGCTAACTTCGTATTGCATTCATGGATCGTTGTAAATTGTCCCTAAACTATTTCCTGGACATCTGGTCAACTCGCTGAACGTTTTCAATTTGGTGTATTCACTTTAGAAAAACAGATAACATTTTATATGAAAATGAAAATCAAGAAAATCATAATAATTATAAACTCAAATAAAGATTGGAAAAATAAATGAATTTGTAAAAATAACCTTTTGATGGCTAATGATAACTGAATCAAATTGAGATTGTTATATTTAATGAAAATCCATTTAGCGAATCGTCAATTTGCAAATTGAGACAAGACAGTCCACTTGGGAATGGTAATTAAATGTGACCGGTGCTTGAGTTGAAGAAATTGAGAATAAAAAAGTAAACTATTTAAAATAATTCTATTAAATAAAAAAAAAGCAAGGCATACCTGATGTCCATAATCTCCACAGTCTATAAAGAAATTTGCTCTCACCAAAAAGGAATACACAGAGACAATTTTAGAACGCAAACCAAATTATTTTCAATTGACCTTTTTGGCCATTCAATTGATTCAACGATTAGTCGCGAAAGTTATTTCATCAACTTAAAACATTAACAAGAAACATTAAGTAATTAAATGCAAACTCATTCTAAATAGTGATTATATGTTGTTAGTCCTTTATCGCACCACTTCTTAAGCCTATTGTTCATTCCAAAGGTATTTTTATATAACAATTTAATTTGTTTTATTGATTGACCATTTTTAGAAATCAATGGATATTTCGTAAAGATTCTATTTACGGCTTCTCAGAATATATACGCCGAACTTTTATTATGGACAGAGCAAGCGAATTGTTGCCTGATGGCAGACTTAGGATTTACTATGATGTATATTAATAATTTTGTTTCAATTCCAAATTTGAATTTAATTTTAAACTTTAATTTTACCATTTTTAGCTTTAAATCAATCATGTTGCAAATGAACCACCGCAAGTGATAGACAACAAACTTATACTCGATTACACGAAATTGTTGGAAAACTTTAAAGTTGGAGAGCTTGAAAAAGTTTTAAGCAATTAACTAACTAGTAAGTAAAATTGATTTTAATTGCTTTGTTAAATCATACAGAAACTCAAACTTGAGCATCTCCACAACAATGACACAATCACTTGACAAATGAACCGAATTGATGCAGACCAAGCCCAAACTGTTCTTTGAGATTTTTAATTTGATGGCTCAGAAGTTGAATACTGCAAATTTGATCAATAATTTGAAAATTGAATAATTTGTTACTGCCTTGAGCGTGTCTACATTGTATGATTTCTAAAAGTTTAGTGAAACGTTAAAAATCAATATTATTTCTTTCTGTCATTGTTTGCGGGAAATTGCTGAAATCGAAAGTAACGACACTAACGCTATTTAAAAATGTAAATACTACTTTGACGCAATTTGATAAAGAAAAAATAAATTTTTAAAACAATTTTCTTTACATGACGCATCGCAATTAATGCAATTTAAAATTCGCTTTCAAATGCAACAATGTGCTGAGGCAAAAACAAACACCAATTCATCTCATCAAAGATTGTCCTGCGTAATATAATTAATAAAACGATTTGAGAATGAACTCCTTTTTGTATCGACTGAAACACTTTAATAAGGATAATAAAATGCATGTGCTGAGCTTACATAATCACACAGTTCTCTGTTGATTATTATAAATTTATAAAAATAAATTGAAACTACCTAGTTTGAACAATTTTTAATTTAAACCATTTAATAAACAAATAACAAACGATAACAAAGAACATCTTAGAACTGACGAACAAATTGTGGATGGATATTAAACAAACTATGAAAATTATTGTAAAAAGTTTTAAGAGAGCTGTAATCAAACCTCTTACCAAGATAATGAATGAAAACACCAAATCCATCAGGCACAGTTGAATTCATAACTACGTTTTTTATCAATATAGCTCATTAAAGAAGCTTCGTCCATTCTGTCAACAAAGATTCTGAGTGGAAAAGTATCTGGTAAATAAACTTTCAAGCTTTACAGTCACACTTACAATTATTGGAGTTACACTTATGTGATATTATTTGGATGTAACAACTTTAACTTTTTTAATGTGATGCACAAAATCTATGAAAAACAGACACACATAAAACCACATTTGACCTGTTTACTACAGATTCTGTACATTTTGAACGTCTGATCAATAATATTATCCTTATTGGTTCTGTCAAACTTATTTATAAATTATTAAGCAATTTATTACACACGAGATATTAAAGCCTCAAACATGATTTTACATTTGAAAATTAATTTAAAAAATTTACAAGCAAATAAAGCTTTCTTGACATTATTAATAAAGAAATCAATTTTAGTTTATAAAAAATACCTTTTGAAAGGCTCACCAAATTCTGGAACCAGAAACACATATCAATAAAAGAGAATAATAATTTAAATTATTGTTACATGCAATATACTGCAATTTCGAGATCAACATCAAGTCACGAGTTTTAAAAAAATAGAACACATTAATACAAAGTAGCAAGTGTATAAAAATAATATAATTGGACTCATTAATCAAGTCACACAAAGTGATGAAAATATATATGCGAAATATGTTTGGTTGAAACTTAAGCAAAATAAATTGACGTCATGCTTTTTTATCATCAACTAGAAGA
>JAKIJQ010000605.1:0-22460 GCA_023373905.1 Rhizoglyphus robini | reverse complement strand
AAAAAGTAACATACAACTCGATCAAATTGGGAAAAATGAGTGACAAACAACGGGTAAATTGCTCAGCAGTGAGTAAACCACCACAGTAGGTATAGACATGAAGTTGATACTTCAAAACTGAAGACAGTCGAGTGAGTCGACGTCGAGCTGCCTCTTTTTCCAATTCTGAAACGTTAAATGAAATGTTCCTAAGGTCCAGTTTAGGTAAGGTTAGTTTGGCTAGATTACCAATCTCGTCTGATGACAATTTCAAAGATTCGCCCTTTTTGAAAATAATTTAGTAGTTAATAGTTAGTAGACAATCATAACATAACATACCCGAATTTCAAAGCTCAAATGCTTCTAGAAAATAGCGTGTCTATTGAGGTAGGACAAAACTAGAGTATGCTCTTCACTTCTGCTTTTTTCAAAGCGAATTCCCAAATGAGTCAAATTGATCAACCACTGCCGACTGATGAGGACGTTATTGTGCAATTGAAAAAATGCATCAAAATTAGGCATTGCAATGGAAAAGTGGAAAATTGGAAAATTTGGAAAATTTTCCAAAGTTTGGAAAATGGAAAATGTGGAAATTTTCCATTTTCCATTAATATTTTCCATTAACATTCAATCACACTGAAGTCAAACTAAAAGGAATATATCCATGAAATGAGCCTTGTTGACTAATTGAAGGGTCAGGAATCCAATGGTGGAAACTATTTTAAATTTCAGATAGACCCTAGGGCCCTAGGTGGCGCTGATGGCGGTGGAAATTTACTGGGCTGTTTTCAGATATAAGGACCTTATTGACCAATTGAAGAGCGTGGAACTCAACAATAATGACTCTTTTTGAATCCAAAGGGACCCTAGGGCCCCAGGTGGCGCTGGTGTAGGTGGAAGTATGAAACGATGGCAGATTTCAGGGATTTGTTTCTTTTAGACAAATGCAATGACGGGGAACTCAATGGAAGTGACCATATTAAAATCCAAAGGGACCCTAAGGCCCCAGGTGGTGTTGGTGTAGGTGAAAGTATGATATGGGAAGAGATTCCCAAATGGTCTGTATGGGTTCTAACCCATAATTAGCGATACAGGGAGATTCCCAAATGGGTTTTTTGGATCTATCCCGCAGTTGGTGGTTCGGATAGTCATCCAAATGGTCGGTTTGGGTTCTATCCCCCAGGTTTAGGGTTTTATCACACAATTGGGTGGCTGGTTTAAATCTCACAATTGGTATTCACATTAGGTAGATCTTATCCACAAATTGGGTTGCTGGTTCTTATCCCACAGTTGGGTTGCTGGTTCTTATCCACCAATTGGGTTTCTGGTTTTTATCTACCAAATTAATTTCTGGATTTATACACAAATTGGGTTGCCGGTTTTTATCCACCAATTGGGTTTCTGGTTCTTATCTACCAAATTAATTTCTGGATTTATACACAAATTGGGTTTGCCGGTTTTTATCCACCAATTGGGTTTCTGGTTCTTATCTACCAAATTAATTTCTGGATTTATACACAAATTGGGTTGCCGGTTTTTATCCACCAATTGGGTTTCTGGTTCTTATCTACCAAATTAATTTCTGGATTTATACACAAATTGGGTTGCTGGTTCTTATCCACCAATTGGGTTGCTGGTTCTTATCTACCAAATGAATTGCTGGATTTATCCACAAATTTGGTTGCTGGTTATTACCCAACAACTGGGTTTATTGATATAATTCTAAAATATCTGGGTCGATCGAACCTCCAATTAGGTTTTACAAATGTTCCTAATGAACCTTCTTTGCACCCGTATTTTAAGATAAAACCAGGAAACTAATTGTGAGATAAGATTCATCTCCCAAATGTGGGATTTAAGCAAGCCACCCAACTATGGGATAAGAACCAGCAACCCAACTGTGGGATATGAATCAGCAACCCAATTGGTAGATAAGAACCAACAACCCAACTGTGGGATATGAACGAGCAAACCAATTGGTGGATAAGAACCAGCAACCCAACTGTGGGATATGAATCAGCAACCCAACTGTGGGATATGAATCAGTAACCCAATTGGTGGATAAAGAACCAGCAACCCAACTGTGGGATATGAATCAGTAACCCAATTGGTGGATAAAAACCAGCAACCCAACTGTGGGAAATGAACCAGCAACCCAACTGTGGGATATAAACGAGCAAACCAATTGGTGGATAAGAACCAGCAACCCAACTGTGGGAAATGAACCAGCAACCTAACTGTGGGATATGAACGAGCAAACCAATTGGTGGATAAGAACCAGCAACCCAACTGTGGGATATGAATCAGCAACCCAACTGTGGGATATGAATCAGCAACCCAATTGGTGGATAAGAACCAGCAACCCAACTGTGGGATATGAATCAGTAACCCAATTGGTGGATAAGAACCAGCAACCCAACTGTGGGAAATGAACCAGCAACCCAACTGTGGGATATAAACGAGCAAACCAATTGGTGGATAAGAACCAGCAACCCAACTGTGAGATATGAACCAGCAACCCAATTGGTGGATAAAACCCAAAACATAATTTTGAAATTTCCACTACTACCAGCGCCACCTAGAGGGCCCTAGGGGTCCGTCGTGGATTCTAAAAATAGTCATCACCTCTGAATTTCCCGTCTTCGTTTTAGTCTAAAAGCAGCCAATCCCGTCAATCAGCCATTGTTTCATACATCACACAACACCAGCGCCACCTGTGGTCCTAGGGTCCGTCTGGATATTAAAAAGGTCATCACCTCTGAATTTCCCGTCCTCGTTTTTGCCTAAAAGCTACCAATCCCGGCAATCTACCATCATTTCACAAGAATTCTGTAATCAGCGCCCTCTGGGGCCCTAGGGTACTTTCTGTATCCAAAAATGGCCTCAACCATTGGATTCCTCGTCATCGTTTTAGTCAATAGGACCTGTTTCCTTGAACTAGGATACTCATAACCTCCTTTTTATTGAATCTAAAAAGTTTGGAAAATTTGGAAATTTCCAATGGAAAATGGAAAATTTTCCATATTTTCCATTTCCAAATGTTTGGAAAATTTTCCTTCCATTGCAATGCCTAATCAAAATCCGAGGGCGCAAAAAAGTCAAATTTGAAACGAAAACAATCTCGACCAATTTGGCTAATTATTTGATTAATTGATGATGATGATTTTAAGGAGTGTTTAGGATAGATTGAACAGATTGAAAAGTGATCCAATTTGGACAGTGTTGAGACAGACTGAGAATTGAATAGATCTGGAGAGAATAGACCAACAAGGTCGAGTTGGGTGAGTGAAGCTAACGAATTGATGTATGCGACAAAATCAAGGTTTCGAGTACGGTCTGTATAAATAAGAAAATTTAGTGGTGATGAAAACAAAAATGACAATATTTACCAGAACAACGAATAGACAGTTGCACAATGTTAAGAAATAACTTCAGAAATGATTTCAAACATTGAGATGACAATTGAGGAATCAACGCCAAACGCGCAAAATCTTTAAATTTTCCAATTCCAAAAAAGTTGTTCTTCACATGTTTCTTGTGTGCGGCAGCATCGAAAACTGCTTCATCAGACAACTTTCGACCAATCACCACAAAGAGAGACCTTTTCTGTTCACAGTAGCCCTCGAACACCGCTCGCCACTTTGTGGATACCAATCGCAAATGGAGCAAATCGTTGACATCACCGTCCAGTTCTAGTTTGGCCATAATTTGTTGAATTAATTTGGGTGGTAGACGGTTGATAGTGTTGGGATTTATATTGAGTTGAACAAAAGAAGAAGTGAGTGAGCTGATTGACGAGTTGATGGCATCCATAGTCGTGGTAGGTTTGGTTGTGTTGAAGACTTGAGTGTGACGTTCGTTGGACATCGTGGCAGATCGAAACTGATCGTCTAAGTAAAAGTGGCATCGAGCGGAAGCATTGTCTTTTTGTACACACGCTCTCACTGTCACTTGATAAGTCATCACCAATGAGTAATAGTTGACATTGATAAGCGATACATCATCGATAGAGTGGTGTTCACTTTCACGTTGAGTCATTCGCAGCTGCAGCGCTATCTCACCTTTCAGCTGTGTCAATTTGCATTTGATCGAGTCGACAATTTCCAAACTAGGGTTAGTGGTCGCTCAGAATGATGGTCTGGCTGGGAGGAGCTTACATGATGACGACACACACAATTTTTCATCGTATAAATTTCTCACTCAATTTTCTGAGTACGCCGACTTTAAATGTCGAGGTCAGCGGTTCGAATCCAGGCTTAAACTTTTTTATTTGTTTAATTATTTTTCGATTATAAAAGTAAATACAAAATCTATTAACTTATCCCCAAACGAATCGGTTGGTTCTTATCCACCAATTGGTTGCTGGTTCATATCCCACAGTTGGGGTTCTGGTTCTTATCCACCAATTGGTTGCTGGTTAATATCCCACAGTTGGGGTTCTGGTTCTTATCCACCAATTGGTTGCTGGTTATTATCCCACAGTTGGGTTCTGGTTCTTATCCACAAATTTACCCCAAATGGGTCGTTAGGTCCTTTCCTCAAACGGATGGGTTTGTACTTTGTACTATCAAATGGTTTGAAATATCAAATCTAATCGAAACTTAACAAATGAGTGGATTGTTTAATGATTCACAATTCAAAGTTCAAAAACAATTCATAATAATAATTTCAAAATAAAATAAAAATAAATGAATAAATATACAAAAATTATCAACGCAGCACTATTCATTCAATTGTTTATAATGTTTTGGATTTCACCAAATCGCTTTCGTTTAGGATCGAAATGTACACCAAAATATTGAGGTGGCTTGCGCTGTGAATAAAATAAATATTCGATTAAAATAGAAAATTCGCACGAATCCACAATTCTTCGAGTGTGATTTTGTCTTGTTTGTGTGCAGGTGATAAGATTGTGATTGTGATTGAAGAGCTGTTGTGAAGATAGAAATAGAAAAAGAATATTCAAAATTGTTGAGCAAATTCACTGAAGGTAGATTCATTTACGGACAAGCTTCTGGAAACGATGTAAAGTTGTGCCACTTGAAGCAATTCAAAGTTCGCTGATTGAAAAGTTTACAGAAAAAGAATATGAAGAGATAGAAAGAATAATTTGTGACCATGTTTATTAATTCATACCTTTGGTGTATCCAAGTCTTTATGTTTGTGCACATTGCCCAGAATGACAACAGTCTTGGTTTGGTTTTCAGCACCAAAAGGTCGAAAATCGCTCAACTGCTGCCTGAACTCACTGAACCACACTTCAATCGCCACAGATGTGATAGGCATGAACTGATAGGCTGGTTCAGTTTGTTGCTTTTCGATTGCCAAATCCAAGTCTTTATTCTTTGTATAGACGGCAAACATCTTGAGGGAAATGTTGATTGCCTTGAGATATTGAGTATCCTCTGGTCCACGCTCTTCCAACCTTTCCATGGCAGCGTAAATGTATGACATTGCATTTTGAAATAATTCGTATGATTCGTTTAACTTTAGATTTTGAACTGACAATTTCCTAAGAAAAATGTTCAATTCGCTGTAGTTCTCATGAATGAACTTCAAATCAGCGTACAAATTTTCTCTATTCAGGCGAACTAAATTCTTCAATTTAGCAATTCTAGATTGGTCTTTCTCCTGTGCTCCTCTAGGACAACTCAAATTCGAGACATACTCAACGACTGCATCAAAATAGTGGAAGTGATATGACACTGCAGTTAACCACGTAGTCCACCGGATAGTAGTAAAGTCACGTGGTTGATGTACAACTAGAAAATACTTTGAAATGACTTCACACAAGTCTTCTTTTCGCAACTCAGCTCGATTGATGACCTAAATTCAAATTAATAAATGAAAATCAATAAATGAATCATGAATTGTTGAGTTTACCTGTTGAAAGAGTGTAACAAACTTGTGCACAAGAGAATGCAACTTTCTGATTTGTTCAGCAATCAGATGCAGCCCGTGTACGTTACACAAGATATGTAATAGATCAGGAAATTCCCGTTTCAGAGTACGCCCAGCAGTCAAATTATAATTTGCGCCATCAGTTATTAGTGCTAAAATCTGTTGTTTTGGTACACCTTCTGGCCAGATTTGAGCAAGTGTGGTTTGTACAAAATCTACTGTTCTTGGTGCATCCATAGAAATTGTTTGATTCTTTCTATTTGGATCTTTTTCGAGTTTCATCAAACGGAATTTAAATATCCTCATATCTTCATCTAAAGTGACCACCATAAATCCAACAAACTTGCCTTTCTTCTTTGTAGTTTCGTCAATAATTATTCCTATCTTTTTATTTTGAATATATTTTCGCATATTTTCTACAGAATCTAAAAGACAACAAATGAATTCACAATCAATTAATCAATAATATTTACCTTCATGAAGTAAAGGAATGCCTCGTTGAAGCATCGTAGAAGGAGAGATCCACCGACCAGCAACTTGAATAACCAAATCCTTATTGTTGTTGTTGTTGTTGGTACTGTTGAAAGTGATTTTTCGTTCCAGCACCATTTGTGTAGCATCTAAAAGTTGTTTTATGTCCCGAATGGTCCGAGTGGCTAATGGAATTTCAGGATTCTTAATAACAGATGGGGATCTTCCTTCTGGGACACTAACCTCAACATAAAGGCTATCGATTCGTTTGTTTACTTTTTGCAAATGAAGAGGACACTTTTGGTGGTTTCTGGCTATTGCCGAATAGTCGTAAAAGTTTGTTGGCTTCAGTATCAATCGGCAGTAGATACAAAACAGATCGCTTTCCTCGTCATCAGTCATGTAATAAACACCAGGAAACTGTTTCACAACGCTCGAAACGAATTTACATTTGTTTGAAGTGCAAATGTTTTGATTGTCAATAGGACAGGTATAGTCAGGTTCAACGAGCTGCTTCAATGCTTTCACACTTTCTTGATGATATTCAGACTGAAAGTGATGCTCAATTCGTTGATGGTCAAGTGGAAGCAGATTATTTTGGGGACAAAGAACACACTTCAGATGAGCACCACAATCCTCAATATATTCAAATTCTTTAATATACAAATCACGATAATAAGTTTCTCTTCGAGAATAGCCATTTCGAGGTACAACAGGAGCCAGGTTGATGTGTTCAGTTGAACACAAATGTCGAGTTAACTTTTTCTTCTCGGGATTGTAAAACAAGTGGTCACAAATAGTACAAATGTATTGATACATTTCTGGACCAAAGTCGAAAATGTCACTGTTATTTACATATCGATCAATAGTGAGTCTGTCTCGATCGACAGGTGGCCAAGCCATTTCAATCGAGTGAACAAATCGATTCAAAATTGATTCAAAATAATCACAAAAAGCAAATATAAACAAGTTTGTTATTGGAGCTGCCGCTTGAGAAAAACCGTTTGTTTACAAACATAACTGACAAAAAACTACAAGGATTTTGCGCAGAAGTAGAAAGCTACTAGAGACATCTATCGTTTTGTATTGAAATTTTTAATGACAAATTTATACGATGCAAAATTAGTGTGTCGTCATCGCGTAAGCTCCTCCCAGCCAGACCATCATTCTGAGCGACCACTAACCCTAGTCCAAACGATAACTTACAGTTTTCTGCTAATGAATTCACAAATGAAAATAGCGAGAGATTCAGTTAAACAATATTTAAATATAACTTTTAAAATAACGTACTTAACAATGCTGGTGGTTAACTGGTTGAGTCGCGACTGTTAGGAGAAATTATGTACAGTAAATTATGTACTGAAAAATTAATTGTGAGACAAATTACTGCTAAATCAGAATCCAACAATTTGACAAACTCAATCATACGTTGTGTCATGTGAATAAGTAAACATCGTTTGACCAAAAAGATGAAGACAATTCGGTCCAAATGAAGTCTTTAGTAAAGACTCTTTACAAATTATATTGTCAATATCCTGAATTCACATAATCCAAGACAAAATTGTACAAATAAAGAAAAAGTATATTATTGTTAGAAATATTGAGGGTGGATTATACATAATGACAAAGTGAGCAAAGAAGATAGTAATAGTGTTTTGACAGGACGATTACATGTTGAGTAAAGTTTTGTGTGTTGTAGTTTGAGTGGTACATTTAGGCTAAAGAAACAAAATAAGGATAAAAGAGGAGGAGAGTAAAAAGAAGAATGAAAATAATTTGATTAGTTATAATTATATACTCCATCATAAGGACGAATATAATGTTTTCGCAATTTTGGAAATCGATACAATTGTCGCTCAATTTCTTTTTTCAGTATAGCTTGAGTTTCAAAAGAAAAAATCCAAAGTTCCAACACGACCAGATTGGGAAAGATGATCGATAAGATGTGCATCAATTGAGCAGCGGTGGTTGTCAAATCCTGATCAGGAGATAGCAGCTCATAGCATCTGGCATCAAGGGTGCATTCCAACACGGAAGAAAGTGGAGTGAGCTGCTGTCGGGCGGCAGCTTGTTCCAAATCAGGCAGCTTTATGGAAATGCCGGTGAGGTGGAGCACAGCCAAGTGGCTCAGTTTGGCAAGATCGCCGACTGTAGTTGGTGTCATGTAAAGCGTTATAAGCGACTAAGAAAATATTAACAATAGTTAATTGGAGGAAAACATTAGACAAGAAAAATGCAAATAAAAAAATACCCTAGGAGCAAAGCTAAAGTACTCCAAAGAAGGTGCGCGCTTGCCAAGAAAATGCACAACTTTGGCATTTTCAGGTTGACCATAAAGAGCACCACAGCAAATTCGTAGATGGGTGAGATTAGTCAACCAGTGGCCACTGAACAATTGATCAATATCATTATCAAGCAAATATGTATCTTCACCAAAATGAGCTCGAGCACAGTTTGGTCCAAGATGAGAAATAAGATGAGCAATTACTCGTTGATCAAGACGATTGTCCCAATGTTGTACAATATTGATCGACAAATGCTCAAGTTTGGACATAGTAGGAGAGAGGCCGAGTAGAGCTGGAACAGGCCTTCCTCCAAAGTCTAATTGCTGCAGTGAGTCCAGTGAATTGATGTACTCGACCAAATCGGGAATGCGAGCTTCTTCTGTAAAGATAATATTATTAATCAAATTTAGTTTTTTGTGGTTCAAATATTTACCAAAACAACGAACAGACAGATGCGTGATGTTGGGAAATAATTTCAGTACAGAAGCCAAACATTTAGAAGAAATTTCATATTTCAAAAAGAGACGTGTGAAATCTTTCAAATTCACAAATTCAAAAAATCGTCCTTCTAATTCCATGAAATGACGATTAAATTCAAAAATTTTTTTCTCTTCTTCGTAGTCTTTCTCATAGGCCATAAATACAACCAAGGACTTTTTCTGCTTGCAGTGGTCTTCGACGAGTGCTCGCCACCGAGCTGACACCATTCGCAAACGCACCAAACTGGTCACATCACCGTTCAGTTCCAATTTGGCAAAAATCAGTCTCATTAATTCGTTTGGCAGTAGGCTGATCGGTCCATCATCGCCACCAGTGGTGGGATTCAATTTGAGCAGGCCAAATGACGAGAGCACTGAGCGAATTGACGACCCAATAGCGTTGATAACCTCGGATAGTTTGGAGTTGGGTTCCATTTCCGTCGAGATTCGAGGTTTACGGATAGAAAAGGCCAAAAAGAACACGACTTGTGTTGCACACGAAAGCAGGACTAAACACAAACAGACAAAGCACGCCACACAAAAGCGCTCACAGCTGTGTAATCATCACAGTGATGAACACACACACACAACAGAGCGCCGTTCATATAGGACGTATCTAATTTTCTAAAATGTTTTAATCAGCTCGTAATAAATACAAATATTACAAGTACACGAGAAATAATTTAAATAAATAATTTTAATTATCAATTGGATTTTACTATATTTAGCTCATGATTGATTGATTAATTCAATTTTAAAAATTGAATTACTTTATGAGTGAGTTACTAGTAGTAATGTTGTGCCATCATAACATTCAAATCACATGACTTGGCAACTAGCAATTAGCAATTAATTCTGAACAATTTTGTCATCAAACAATCACACATAAAATTGAAAAAGTTTATTTTTAAGGAATCAAGACATAATTTAAGTAAAATTTTGATTGTACATTGATTGGTTGAGTCAAATTTTGTGTTATTCAATAATCGATTAATTGGTGCATTTAATCATGGTAAAATAGTAGAAAGCAAAATATGGAAAGTTTAAAATGAAAGTGTAAAATGTAGATAACTCAAAATATAAAATGCCGAAATATAACCAATTTTATATTTTAGTTAATTAGGAAATTGTTGCAAATGTTGGTGAATTTTGTGTAGAAATCTCTGATTAGACGACTTGTCGCCATATCGATCAAAGTGAGAAAAATAATCGACAAAAATGAGTGAATTGTTCGACATTAAAGTCGTGAAGTGGTGAGACGATGTTGTGCAGATGTTTCTTCCCAAACGAAAATGTTCATTGCAATGGCAATTGCGTGGTTCGAGTTCGGTCAAGTTGGTAAATTTGGAAAGATCTGGCACTAAAATCAGGATCATTAGACACTAGCATGGAGATTTCAAAAATCTGAATTCAAAATCAAGAAAAATCTGTAGACCAGAAAGTGTGTTCTCTTTGGTTAGTGACTTCTCGTTCCAGTACACAATTCACAACTGATCCACAGTGAGCAATCCTTGAGGCAACGATGATGATGTTCCCAAGCCGTGCCAGGCATCAAGTTTGACTGTGTGCAACTTGGCACACTGTCGAAATGGCTGTCGAGCCAGGCTCAGGCAGTTCTCAATTCGTTCACGATATTCTCGATTATTGTCCATTTGAAATTCATCGTAGGAGTCTCGTTCACATTGCTCACATTGGAGACTGTTGTAAATGAGATGGAGCACTTGGAGGTTGGGAAAGTTTCGGTGGAGATGTAGATGTTGCGTGTCCTCATGAGATTCGGGAAAAATGGTGAGGGTGAGCAGACGAACTGAAGGCACGATTTCGAGTTGAGGTTGTGTTTGTTCCTCCTTGGGAATTTCACCAAAATAAATCTTCAAGTGGATTAAATGAGGCATCTGGGACAGAGCACGAGCCAACTTGGCCATCGAGAGGGCAGCAAAGGACAACATGGACAGGTCGAGCATGACCAAACTGTTGAATCGCGCACAAAAGAGTCGAACAGTGTCGTAGTCAGTGGCCGAAACATCGACAATGCAAGCACCAGTGAACTTGGTGGCCAGCTGTGGACCGAGTGCCATCATGTCAGACAGTGACGTACCATCGGTCCAATGTATTCGAAGATCGTCTCCAGTGCTGCCAAATTGATGCAACGAGTCGCGATACATTGGGTTGGAAGGCTCAAAGTTGTGAACTGTGAAAGTGGACAAACGAGACAAAATGAGGCACAGCCTCGGTTCATGTTTCAGACCGGTGAAATTGAGCTTAAAAGTGAGATGTCGTAGTGCTTCTAGTCGATTGATCGAGTCAAACAGTGCGTCCACTTGAGCACTACTCGAATTGAATTCACTTTCTGTTACATGTCCCCATGTCATGAAATGCACATTCAAAGAAATCAAATTGTGAGCATATTGGTCAATCAAGCGAACTATTTGTTCGAGTGCTTTTCCAAATACTCGAGTGTCAGCGAGAGAAGTATGCTTTTGATGTATTGTGAGATGAGTGATGCCAGGCAGAATGTCCATCAGTGGACTGGTGAATGGCTCGGTCAGTACACCGTCAGGCACTCGTAGAGTGTTGAAACGATTGATCTTTGAAACTCGAGCCCAAGGCAATCCATCCTCATCACGACGAACGTGTTCGATCAAGTTGCTTCCATATGGATTGTTGTGATTGAAATTATCAAGAAGATATCCGTCATCATCATTTTCATCATCTTGAGATACTCCAAAGATAGAAAGCACAGCTCGATGGCTCAAGTCATGCCTCTGCACACGACCCCAATTGGTGCACACTCGACCAACACTGCGAATCATGTCACTCACAGAAATGTACTTGAACACGGCCAGAAGACACAGGTCGGGCAAGTGGGACCACAAATGTTGCTGTTGTTGTTCCATTGTTACCAAATGTTGGTTGATGCCTGTTGATGTCAGTCAGTCAATGATAATGGCAAAGACAAGGCACTTTTATATACAGTTGAGATGATTAAGGTCGTTAAGGTGAGGCTAGTGAGCATAAAACGATGTCACATCCTTAGTGACGTCCATTCTTATCTTTTTGGTTGTGATGCAACAATGCGATCATCAGTGCAATCCACACAACATTAAACATATAAACTCCTCTTCATCAATTGCAATCCTCTTGACAACTATAATCAATCTGCCTGTTAATTAATTAACTTAATCCTGCAAACACCCTAGAAGGTGCAAACCGCATTCAAAATATAAACCATAAGTAAACCCTGAACATCTACATGAAAAAGAATTGGCAATTTTGATAAGTGTCCAAGATAGTGATAATTTTGTGTTTGCGCAGTTTGGGAAATCGTTACAGAGTTTGTTCAATTTTTTGCTTCAACTGGTCAAAATGTGAATATAAATCTTCTAAATTAATAATAAGTTCCAAATTGACCAAATTGGGAAACAGGATCGATAAGGCACGTATGAGTTGATCGCCATCGATGTAGGGAGCATTGTCATATGCTTCATTGACACAAAACAAGTCACAAAACAATTTACAAGTCACAAGTGAAGTTAGTGATTGGAAGTTGGAAGAGATGTATAATAGATTTTCTATGGAAACATTCCAGAGATCGAGCTCAGCCAAATTGGTCAGTTTGCGAGCCATACATCGCATCAGATTGGGTGTCAAATCAAATCGATTATACTTTTATAAATAAAATACTCTGGTTAATATGAGAACAAATGTTAATACAAATGCACTTACATAAATCTTGCTCCAAAATATTTCAACGAAGTTGCGTGTTCAATGAGATAATGAACACCTTTAGAATGCGAACCCATTTCACCGCCAAATGCAATTCGTAGATGGGTTAAATTGGCTAGCCAGATAGGATCGTTGTTGTGCCACTGAACAATTTGATTGTGAAAGTGACTAATGAAATGATTTGATCCAAAATAGAAACGAACACAGTCCGGTCCAAGATGAGAAACAAACAGACGGAACTCGTCTTCATTCAATGTGTCATTATAGTAGTCATAGGAGTTGATTTACGAGTCTGTGGCATCAGATAGCCTTAGCAGACTTTGGGTTTGGATCCATTCGGATAGAAAATCGAGGAAAAAGATCGAAACAAAATAAAAAGGCAATCACCAAAGTCGACGGGCAACACAAAGTGAGTGAGCACAAAAAGTACAACAAATGCAACACATGCCCAACTGACGATGAGTGCGCTGTTCACAGTGGACGTATCATTGATAAATTGTAGGCACAGTTGCGTTTGTCTGGACTCAAAAACAAAATGCAAAACAATCACAATCACAACCGTTTGGAACAACATGTAAACATTAAAAAGTTTATTGAAAGTAGTGAATTTGCTGACAATGATAATAGAAAATGGTAAATTACTGTTGGAAAATGTATTGACAGTGAGCCTATTTGTGGTAGGAAAAAAAATTAATCTGTGCATTAGAAAATGAGAGAGAGAGAGAGAGAGAGAGAGAGAGAGAGAGAGAGAGAGAGAGAGAGAGAGAGAGAGAGAGAGAGAGAGAGAGAGAGAGAGAGAGAGAGAGAGAGAGAGAGAGGTAATAAGATAATCAAAAGATACAAATATTATAATCAATAATCACTAAAAAAAGTCATAATCGATTTTGTGTTTGCGCAATTTCGGAAATCGATACAAATTGTGTTCAATTTCTGGCTTCAATCGATCAAATTTATCCAATTTTATTTCAAAAGTAAGATCCAAATCGGCCAAGTTGGGAAAAGTAACCGAGAGGATGCGTGTGAATTTATCGCCATTGACTGCACGCTCATCATAATCAGAGTGACTCCATGGTAATTCAGTGGCAAAAAGTTTGAAAACCAAAAGCGACGATTGTGCATTGGCGAATTCATGTGGCACAACTGCTCGATCCAACTCGGATGTGTTTATTTCGACGTTCCAGAGGTCGAGCTCAACCAAATGAGTCATTTTGCCAAAATTTAGAATCACAGTTGGGATCAAGTCAAACGAATTACCCTTTACAAAATGAAACTCGAGTTAATAAAGGGAAAAATCATATAAAAATCTTACGCAAAATTTTGCTTTAAAGTACTTCA
Organism: Rhizoglyphus robini; assembly: GCA_023373905.1. NCBI lineage: Eukaryota > Metazoa > Arthropoda > Arachnida > Sarcoptiformes > Acaridae > Rhizoglyphus > Rhizoglyphus robini. Next base: position 8,284 of record JAKIJQ010000605.1, on the reverse strand, counting down.
ACGAAGTTGCGTGCTCAGTGAACTGGTGCACAAATTTGGAGTGCCATTCACTGGTACAGTTATATACAATTCGTAGATGAGTTACATTGGACAACCAGGTTGAATTGAGGCTGTGCCACTGAAGAATGTGCTCACAAACAAATCGAATTTCTTCAAAATGGAAACGAGCACAGTTCGGTCCAAGATGAGAAATAAATTGACAGAACTCATCTTCATTCAAAATATCGTCATAGCCAGTGAATGCAATGTGCTCCAGCTTAGAAAAAGTTTGAGAGAGATGAGGCAGAGCTTTGACAATTTCATCATTGAGGTCGAGCTGTTTGAGTGAGTCCAACGACTTTATGTACTGAAATAGATCACGCACTCGAAGTTGATCTGTAGGAATAGAAATATTTGAAAATGTGGAAAAGAAAAATACCCAACTTACCTTCACAATAAATAGACAAGCGAACGACGTTGGGAAATAATTTCAGCAGTGACCTCAAACATTTAGAGGGCATTTCAGTGCTCAAATGAAGGCGTGTGAAATCGTTTAGTTTATTGTTTCCAAAAAATCGTTCTTCAAGTTCTGATAAATAATAATAAGATAATTCAGCAATCGGTGCCACAATCAACGATTTCTTCAATCCACAGTAGTCCTCAATCACTGCCCTCCACCTTGTGGACACCAATCGCAATTGAAGCAACTTTTTCAAATCACCGTCAAAGTCCCAGCCCACGATAAACTGCATCACTTCGTTAGGTAATCGGTTTATGGGTCCACTACCAGTCTTGTTGAGGGCATTGAGTTCGAGTTGAGCGAAAGATGAGGCGAGTGAAGAAGAGTAGATGGCATCGATAGCCGTAACAGACTTTGGGTTTGAATCCATTTTTGAATCGAGAATTTGAGAATAACGAAAAGAAAAGAAGAGCCAATCAAACCAAAGTCGAAAGCAGCACAAAAACGTCAACACAACGTAACACTCACAACTGTGCACTGACCAATAAACAGTGTTCACAAAGGACGTACCAATTTTAAATACAAAAATTAATGCTGGCTTACAAATATTGGAATGTTTTGACATGTTCAGATTCAGAATTCAGAATTAGATTAGATAGATTAAAAATTGAAATAAGATAATTACGAAGTGCATAAAAACCATTCTATTATTGTGCTTTGTGTCATATTTATTTATTTTTTTCCTTTGGCAAAATGGCAAAATGATCAACAATTCTGTATAATTGAATTGCAATTTAAATTTGAATTGAATAGTTTTACAATTCAGTAATCTACTTTGTTCGTTCTCTCACGAAAGAGCTCGCTTTATGCGATTCTTACATTTGTTGTTAACAAATGGCAAACCAATTTTACTCTACATTATTAAATGTAAATAGTATATCGATTGACATATTATCGAACTGTCAATTTTGCAAACCAAAAGGACCAGACAATGTTTGTCAAATTGAATAAATATAAGATCTTTAAGATTCAACTCAACGTATGCAAAACGATTGCACACAAACATACTACACGTCAGGTTAACCTATCTATCTTATATTATTTAGTAAACATTACCACACACAAACAACACACTCCAAACCCGAATGTATCTCTTTAATACGTCAAAAAATCGATTTGCTTCCGAGAAGAAGTGAATGTGTGTCAATATTTACGTGTGCAACTACTAAAAGGAATCACACTTTACACAATCAAGGTTCGCATGGTAATGGTAACAATACAATAACCGTTGTGTGTTCTAAATATACCACACAAAGGTAATATTTGCTTTAACCGACTTTCTTCAAACAAACGGCAAGAGTAACCAAGACAACCAAAATACTAATCACAAATGATGAAACGGGGAACCCAACAAAAGTGTATAAAATCATTAGTCCGACATAGGGAAAAGTCTTTGCCATTTTTTCGTTTGAAACTACAGATTTTGTTATTGAGGAACAAAAATGATTTTTTTCGTGTGATTTAGTTTTGCCTACTAAACTACAAAACAATAATGAACAAAGCTAAATGTTACGCCATTTTAGAAATTTCATCATCTAACCCAAGTATCGAGCAAATTCATCGCGCATACAAAAAACTCGTCCTTCGCTATCATCCCGACAAGAATCCTAATTCGAGCTCCGAATCGAATGAACGTTTTATTGAGATTTATCAAGCTCATCGCTTTCTGATGGACATTTATGATAGTAAAAATATTTACAAGGATCCCGAAACTAACAATAACAATAATCCACCAATTGTAATTGATTTACCAGTTTCTCTAACCAGAATTCTGTACGGTTGTACAGTGAAGAAGACGATTACTCGAACTGTACTGATACGTAATTCAAAAGATGGAAAAATTGTCAAGCAGAAGGAAGTCAAGTCAATTGAAGTGCATGTTCCGCCTGGAACGGTCGCTGGAACGAGGATACAAATCCCCAAAGTTGGTAATCAATTAACACTTGATCAACAGGATCCAGGTGATGTAATCTTTGTGATTCGTGACAAACCGAGTCGAACCTTCCGACGGGTCAACCAAGTGAACCTCGAACTCGAACTCGCCATCAGTGCCCACAAGTATCGAGTTGGTGGTGTGGTGGAGATACCGACACTCGAAAATCGCATGAGTGGACATCGTGAATGGCGACAGGTGAATACGAACATTATCAAGAAAGGGATGATCCGAATCAAAGGACGTGGATTGCCTTATGAAAAGTGTCCAGAGAAACGGGGCGATTTGATTGTACGATTTAAGGTGGATCAGGATGATTGGTTGGTGTCGAGATTGGATAGATTGGTGAGGAAATTGAATAAATTGTAAATAATTGTAATCGATTATGGTTTGTTGGTTTATTTGGGAAGTGGAAATTGCTAATGATGATGATGGCGATGACGCCTAGTGGAGCGAGTACTTGCTTCTCGTGATTCGGCTGCTCTGCGAGCATTCGCCTGGGCTTCATTGGCTTGCCTACGAGCCTGTTCAGCATCCCTTTGAGCTTGCTCACGAGCTCGTCTCGCAGCTCGGCTCGCCCGATCCGCATCCCTTTGAGCTTGCTCACGAGCTAGTCTCGCATCTCGTCTCGCCTGTTCCGCATCCCTACGAGCCTGTTCTGCGTCTCTTTGAGCTCGAGCAGCGTCACGCTGAATCTGTTCGCCAATCCTTTGAGCACGGTACGCCCCCAGTCTGGCCTGTTCCGCAGCTATGTCTTCATTAAACTCTTCAAGACCTTGACGAAGTTGTTCCTCCACTTCGTCTACTTCTTCTTCTACTCTGTGGATTCCGTCACGAACTACTTCACCAATTCGTTGTAGCATTTCTTCTTGTGGATCTTGTTGACGATCTTGTTGACGATCTTGTTGACGGTCTTGTTGACGATCTTGTTGACGATCTTGTTGACGATCTTGTTCACGATCTTGTTCACGATCATGGTGACGATCTTCTTGACGATCCCGTTGACGATCTCGTTGACGAACTTGTTGACGATCTTGTTCACGATCATGGTGACGATCTTCTTGACGGTCTTGTTGACGATCTTGTTGACGATCTTGTTGACGAACTTGTTGACGATCTTGTTCACGATCATGGTGACGATCTTCTTGACGATCCCGTTGACGATCTCGTTGACGAACTTGTTGACGAACTTGTTGACGGTCTTCTTGATGGTCACGACGAGCACGGCGAGCTTCGGCTTGTTGTTCCACCTCTCGATCACGACCGTGGACATGTCCCAGCATCTCGCCTTGATACCGAAACAGTTGTTCCTTCTCGTAGGTGGACACCAATCGAGGCCAAAAGAGAACAGTTCCAAAGGCGGTGCGACAAACAGGACACGTTCTCTGTCGTGGTTCGACTCTTGCCCGGTACCATTCGAGGATGCAGTGGCCACAGAAGACGTGAACACAGTTTGCGAGAAAGCCAAACACCCCAGGACTTGAGGTGCCCACCGGGAGCATGCAGATGGAACACGATTGGTCGGACTGCTGGGCGCCGGTCACCGACTGGAAGAGGTCCCACAGCTCTTCGGTGCTGTACGAGGCGAGGACGTGCATCAGATCCAACGGAAAGTGAGACATCTTGACCAGCGTTGAGTGTCGCTCAACGACGCATTACTAGTGACTTCGTATGTGTCGGAGAATGACTTTAATAAAATGCTATTCATAAAAGACGTGTCGCGTCGCAATTATTTTGGCGGCTTGAATTTGGTCACTACTGTGCAAATAGCCATAACGACTGTTGTCAAAATTTGACAGTCAAATTGATTGACACTTGTCGTCTGTGTAGCACTAGCTGCTTTGTCAAATCAGTCATATTTGTTTACATAATCTGTTATCTGTTTATGTTTATGATCAAGCATGGACGACGACGTTGAAAATCATAATGTTCACAATGAAAATATGAATTCTCTCGAATTGGCATCACGCCACCGATCACCTTTGAAACGCGATTTTCAATCTAGCAAACTCTCGCCAAATCGAGCTTTGCAACCTCTATCATTGAATCATGTTGGCACTGGTTTAGCATTCAACATTGAGACTGTTGAATTAGAAGAATTGAAACATAAACGGGTCAAGTTTGACGATTTCATCAAGTTGCCTAAGTTTCGTGAAGTTTTTCTTCAGCAAAATCGTTTGTCTTTTTACTGCAAGCACTGTCACAAAACCAAAACTTTGACAAAGCCTGACAAGTCCAAATTGATTGAACACGTTTTGATGCAATCGCACAAACAAGCTATTTCTATGCCAATTATTGATGGTCTCACTTTATCGCAATCCAATACTCGACAACGAATATTTAGTGAATTTTATTTTGCCTTCGCTAATGATGAGAATCGCTATTATTGTGGATTATGTGAGGAAATCTTTCCCGTTGTTTCACCTTATAGTCACATATACGAACATGAAGGCACCAAACGGCACCTGTACTACGAGAAGGAGGTTTTTGGTTCTGTTTTCTCTCGTGTGGTTGATATCCCAACTGATTATGACTTTTTGAAGGATGGAGACTTTCGTGATATTATTAATCACAACAACAAAATAGAAACATTTCAGGAAAAATTGGTGGTAATGAAAAAAGTCTTGCCTGAACTTGATTTTCTGTATCCAGGTGTTTTCGCAATAGAAAAACGTTCAATCAAACTGGCAAATGGCGAACTGAAATCAACTCGCTTCATCTGTGTTAAGTGCCACCTTCAGTTTGATCCTGCAAATTATTCTTATTATTTGAAGCGTGATGCTATTGAACATTTAAAAAGCGATAATCATAAACTGGCTTCTTCTGGTCTTAAACCGTCAAAATATAGTGTAATTTCAAATCCTATTCCAAGCACAATGGGCACTTTAGATGTACCGGCTTCTCCTCGCTATTGTCCCATCGATTTGGCTGTATTGGCTTCACGAATTGTAGCAGAGCGGAACTATTCGCTAAATAGTTTGCTAACTGATAATAGTATTGTCATGGAGTCTTTACTTGGGCGAATAGTAAGTCCCAAAATGGTTATTCGTGGGTTAAAAGAGTTATCTTCTAGTAAGTTTATTCAAACTCGATTTCAAATTTAAATATTATTATTATTATTATTATAGGAATATTCACAATTCTTAAAAAGAAAATATCCGACCGAAGAGTGGCCCTAATGATTGACGAGACGGTAAAAAAGTCCGGAAGATACATCGGCCTCATTGTTGTCACCCTTGATGAGCCTGATGGTGAAGTGAAATTCTACAAAATGGACATCAAACATGTTCCAGATGGAGTAAAGTGTGACTCTGCTTATATAGAGGATTATACTTTACGAATAATTGATCGAATTTGGCCAGAAGGTCCTCGACCTGGTCAGGTTGTTAGTCTCATCAGTGACGCCGTCTCTTATATGGATTCGGCTTCGAATTCATTGAAAATACAACCAGAAACTGAGGATCTTATACATATTAAATGCCTTGTCCATGCCGTGCATAGAGTGGCAGAAGAGTTGCGCGCTTTAAATCCAGAATTGGCAAATTTTTTGTTCATGGTTTCAACAAGTAAGATTTAAAAAACAATTACAATTAATTTAAAATATTTAAATCAAATAGATATACTACAACAGTTGTTCTCTTGACCGGGAAGATGATCTCAAGAAGTTAATCAACGAACAATTCGATACATATTTCAAACCTCCTAAGTTTTTTACATTCGTTGGACTACTTGGATCAAAGTCTGTTGCTATCATAAACATTATTGGGTGGCAATTGTCTTTTTGTACAGCAACTTGTTGTCCCACTCAAGAGTGGACAACCAGACAAAAGTTCGACCATTTGGAAGTTGAAAAATTTGGTTTTGGCCAACGGTCCAGCAGTGTATCGCCAAGCCTGCTTTGTATTTGATTGTTTCTCGAATCTAAACGAAGCACTTCGTGAGCTCGAATCACCTCGTTCACTCTCGTCAGCAATTGCCATCGTTCAACGACTGATTGACTATGTTTACTCTGCATATGAAAAATTTAATGGCAAAAGTGGACATACAGAAGAGATTGTCAAGTCAATTGACATTTATAAAAAATTAATTATGGTACTCGAAAATAACCGCGATTTGCCTTTGGCTGTTGATCGTTCCAAATCAGACAAAGCATTCGAGAACCTTCCACTTACATCTGCACCAATTGAAGACTGGTTTTCAGAATTTCGTGCATTACAAAGCGAATATCGTCCATTTGCCTCAGAATTGACCTGTATGTTCGTATTCTGTAAAAAGTAATATTACCAGATATATATTGACAACTCAAAGTAAAGAAAAGGTATTTATTATATTCATTTATCTTTATATATCGTATAAATATATGAATTTATTTTTTGTTTTGATAAAAGTGGCAACGATTTATCAACATTTCTACGATTTGAAACACATTTCCCCATTCTACATTCTACATTCAACACTTAGCTATTAATGTCCTGAATTTTCAATATATTTACAACACAAATGAATTAAAATAAGTAAGAATGCCCCATGCCCCACCTACTCGCCTTTCTCCAATTACAATTCCCCAATCACAATTCCTCATTCACAATTCCCTATTTTGCTATCTACATTCTACTTTTGTTAGTGCTAAAATGTTGCATGATTTTCTAACAGATTATTTTCAGAGAAAAAGTCCTCAGACTTTCGGCACTCAATTTGACCCAAAACCAAAAGAGTCCGTAACTACAATTATGGCCGCATTGGACAACTGCGACTCCAATTCTGACTTGTCACAAATTTTGAAAAGCATCCAAAATCGAAAGCACACCAAAATCTCAGAAGTTTCTCCCGCTTTGGCCAAAGTGTTTCAATTTAAGGAAGTACCGACAATTGACATTGACACAGATTCTATCGATTGTCCGAGCAAAAAGACAACTGGTGAACAAATGATTGCAGATCATCGAACTGAAATCCGTGTCGATCAGCCCACTTCTTTACAACCATCAATCGAATTGTGTTCAACTGTGGTTGAGCCTGTGGGACAGTCTATCGAACAGTCTATGAATCATTGTTCGGACAATGAAATTTGCTCACCAAACTCAGAAACAAGCACAAATGCTGTTTCGAAAGATGCCACCAACTCATCACCATCGACTACTTTTTTATTGCCCACAAAGAAAGCACCGAAAACGAGAAAGTCATCTAACGGTAATGGCGAGTCTCGTAAGAAAATGTCATTTATCAACAAAGAAAATAAAAAGACTCGAAAAACAAAAGCACCTTTCAATCAATCCACTCTTCTACAATCATCTACTGAATTTGGTTCGACTGTGAAAAAGCCACTAGGACAATCGATTGGTATCAACATAAACTCTATCGAAAATGGCACCAACTCATCACAAATGACTACTAACTCTGTTGACACTAATATTTCATTGCCCTCAAAGAAAGCTCCAGAAATCAAGTAAGCCATCTAAAGAGAATCAGCCTCGAAAAGCAAAAGCAACCAATCAAACTACAACTCAATCCAATAACAATAGAACTTCCACTCGATCTTCCCGAATTATTAAACTTTCAGCAAATTCAAATTCAAATTCTGATTATGTTTATTTTTTAGAGAAATTATTTATTTATTTTTTATCTTTTTATTTATTTTATTCACTTTTTGTCAAAATTTATTTAATTAAATAAAATATAGGATGTATAACTGGATTGTTTTAATTGAAAAGGAACGCGCCACTTGACTATTTTCACATTACTTTAAAAACTATTAGTAAACAACTTGCAAATACGTTCTTTGTGAAAAGCGTTTTATTGATGTCAGCTGAGAAACCTCTCCGACACATACGAAGTCACCAGTACCGTCGTTGAGC
>JAKIJQ010000604.1:7500-22610 GCA_023373905.1 Rhizoglyphus robini | reverse complement strand
TTTTACATCTACTGATTAGTTGTGATCGACTAATTGTGAAGTGAAGTAATTAATGTCATTAGTGGTGGTGCGTTAGTAGTTGTCACCAGTGTGTATGAATAGACCCGTACTTTGTCTGTGTAAGTGAGCGGACGACAGCAGCAACAGCAGTCACCGATTCAAACGCGCATATAAACAGACGTGTACTCGCTCTCTTCTCTCATTGTCGTTTTGGATTTCGCACCTAGCAGACCTCTCCTCTCACTCAACTTTACCTCCCGCTCTCACATCTCCTCTCACCCGACTTTGTCTCTGCGCTCTCTCTCCCTTGGTATACCATCAAGACCTGTCCACGATGGCTTCTACTTCCAAGGCTGCCGACGAAATGCTGACCATCAGCCGTTACCTTGCACCCGAGCGGCCTCTTCAGCTCAAGACTAAGCAAATCCACTTCAATCTGGACGATGAAGACTGCTTTCTTAAGGACCACCCAGTTGAGCGAGTCATGCTGGTCCGAGACATTCAAGTGTCCGATAACAAGTACGAGGTTGGTGAGCTGGTGTGGGCTCAAGATGGAGCTCATCCTTACTGGCCCGCTATGGTTTCGCCTGATCCCTACCGAGCCGAGTTTCACAAGTTCGAGTGGAGTAAGTACTATACTTTATGTTTATATTATATCTGAGTTCTATTCTACTAATTTCAGGCTCGACCAAAACGGCCTACAAGAATTCGTACCACGTGCAGTACTTTGTGACCACTGCCAGTGTGGGTTGGGTTGACGAAGGCAAGTTGATTCCCTTCCGTGGCTATGATCAGGTGATGGACCAGCTTCGCGTTATAGGCCGACGAGACGAACGTGGACAGAAGCTGAAGGCACTGATTGGCAAGTTCAAGGTGGAGGAGAAGGACAAGTGGAGTGAGTGGAACACTGCCATCGCCGAGGCAGAAGCAGCTCTCAAGTTGGACATTAAGGAACGCATTCAAGTAGTGACTAACGAGTACATCGACGACACTCCGCCACGGGATGCACCTCGTGTGCAACATCGAGTTCTATTTCGTCAAGTCAGAGCTGCTGCAGCTGTTGAGGAAGTCGAGCCTCCTCAGCCTCAGCCTCAGAAACGGCAACGGTTGACCGCTCCGCCACCACGACCCCGCCCACAGGACACTCGCAAGCCAGAAGAGGTGGCCGAGATGAATCGCTGGATGAACCCACAGTTCGATCCAACCGAAGACTAACCGAACTTGTGTCCTACTACTTGATGAACGAGGCTAGGTAGAACAACTTCAATTCACTGTTCATCATTTCATATACTCTATTATGTTATTTCGAATCAACATGTCCCTTTAGTATGATGACACACTATTATCAGTTTGTTCAAACATTCAGTCACACACACACACCTACACATTCATTTTGTGTACTACTCGATCTGTGTTCTAGCCCTCACACGCACAGACATATACATTCATATATCCTCTGATCACATATTCTATCATATATTTAGATTATAATTTCAACATGTGGTTTCCCGCCCTCTCTTTAGTACAATACCCTCAACATGCGACATTCTAGTCGGCATCAGATTAGGGACCACACAACTTTTATTACAACATTACTATTTCGCTTACTTTACAATATGTGTGTGTGTCAATAAAACATTATTAGTTCTACTTTGAGTGTTTGTTGGGTTAATGTTGGTTTTGTTGTTGAGTATGTTATTGTCGAGACCAGACTAGAGGTCATTGACATCAGCACCAATGATGTTTCGTTGTAGCATTGTGCAAATGGTTCGTAGCTATGTGTTGGTTGTACGAGAGTAGATGCAAATCACCGCCCCAGTAGTTAGATGTGCAAGTGAGGCGGCCGAGTTGGTCTACTTACGGAGCAGATCGAGTGACCGACAGTGATCGGCTCGTGTCAATGGGTTCACTGACCTGTGTGTGAGTGTATATGTGAGTGCCGGTTTGATGGCACTAGTTGGGTATAGCGTTTGACGAAATGGTGAACTCGATCATTAACTCGGATACGAGTTGGTGTTCTGTTTGAGGGCCACTTTGTGTGTGATGGTAGTGGTGGTGGTGACGGCGGAGTGTGAGCCCTCAGTGTATTCGGTCAATAGTCGAACTTTAACAATGAATCGAACTGAACCATATGACACAAACAGACAACTGAGTGCACATCACTGTTGGTCAGCTCATGTAGTTATGTATCCAAACACAGACACACACACCCCAACATCAGTACTGGTCTGGTAAAGCCTTCTGACACAGGTAAGTCGTTTGACAGTTCGGCACTCAGTCTCCATAGATTTAGCCACCTATTATGTTCGTTCCACTCAATCGAGTGAGTCAATTGACCATCTATTGACAATCTCAGGCGAGTCAAGAAAACTTACCATTGTGCCCCTGACTAAATGTATCCACAGTTACATACTTACTCTCTCTCTCTCTCTCTCTCTCTCTCTCTCTCTCTCTCTCTCTCTCCCTCTCTCTCTCTCTCTCTCCCTCTCTCTCCCTCTCTCTCTCTCTCTCCTCTCTCCCTCTCTCTCCTTCTCTCTCTCTCTCTCTCTCTCTCTCTCTCTCTCTCTCTCTCTCTCTCTCTCTCTCTCTCTCTCTCTCTCTCGTGTGTACAGTTAATGCACTTGTACTATCATTGTTTGGACCAAAACTTGAGGGCAACTCAGCTGTAACTTGATCCTGTGCATAGTCTCAAGTTGATTACGAAGGCACGATGAGGGCCAAGAACAGCTGTGTTTAGATGACTTCTAAGAAGTGTGTGTTTGTGTGCGTTTGTGTGGGCACTGGACACATATGACCGAGTATTCTCAAGACTATCTTCAGGTTACTGACTTTGACCCTGTCCCGGTTGTACAGTCTAGTGTCATTAGTCTAGGAAAGACGTTTGTCTGTAGAAATAGTAGGAAATGATTGACACATAAGGTAAATTGTTTATTGTCTAGATGTAACGTCAACGTAATCGCCGACAGCCGTACAACACCGAAGGGTGTGCCCTTTGTGATACATGTGATCTGTAGTGATGGTATGTGATAGTTTTGTGTGTGTAATGTGAATAATAGAGCAAGTGTGCAGCAAGTCAGTAAGTCACATTCATTGGATCGCCCTCTCTTGTAAAAGGGGAATGCACGTGAATGCGGCAGATTTGAGTGATGCTCTGTGTCGTGTAAGTGTCTGAGAATATTAAAAACGGTACTACAGTTGCACTCAAAGGTACGGTGATATATGATAGAGAACACAAATGGTTTCATTCCGGTGCTGATGTGCTCAATCGAAACAGGATCAGTGGCCAACGAGGATGTTGTCTGTACTGGGTGAGTGCTTTTGTGTTTTGGTGTACCTAACCAAATGGTTCCGTATCTTATTCTTTCTTTTGTCGGTGCCATTCGATGCCTCAGGCATTGGTACAAACTCAGTGATCCAGCCAGGTTACTCTGAGTCATTGTAGAGTGACATTCGCTCATTGGTTGTCTTCATGGCACTGTGTGCACGAGGGCGAGGCTCACGGCGCACAAGAGGCTTTCAATGTCCGAGTGGCGCACACACAGCTACACAAACTGTACTATTGGATTCTTGATGAAATCATCGATGAGGTCCAATTGCACTTATACTAATTTTGTAATTCTACTATCTCTTCGGTGATCATCCAATAGTGTGCGATAGCCAAGTAGAAGGCCACAGTGTGTCCAACAATAGAGTACATACGCACTTTGAACAAAAACGAGATAGATACTGTGTACTGTGTCTGCTTTGGTGTGTGCTTTGGTGTGTGCATGTGTGTGCTCCAATTTGATCAAACAAGATCATGTGAAGGCGTGTGAGATGATGGCCAAACAGCTCGTGTGTGTGTGTGTTGAGGTTGAACGCCAACAGAGCGGTGCACTCGAGCCACTGGGCGCATTAATTATAATGGATGCATACTCTCCTTCTCACTAAACTAGCATCCTTTCTGCCATTTGAACACTAAACGGGTGTGTGTCCATTGTGATTGTCGGCCATACTCGGTGCATCAATGCACATTGGCCACCAATTGAGCAATCGGGTGCATTGCCGTTGGTGGCTCGTTCCCTTAAGTATAAACCTTGGTGCTTCACTTCAATTTACACTCTCGATCGGTGTGCACTTTTTGTGATGATTGGAAATCCGCAATGAACCACATCATTTGAGCAAACAAATCGAGCTATTTGAGCGCCTTCCCGCTAGTGGCTTGCTTGCTCAGCCATGTGCCTCAACCCATCACTACCATTTGATCACGAGATCGGTGTCAATTATAGGTACTGGTCTGTGCTGCACTCCTTCACCTTGGTCATAGTTTGAGTCTTTCAGGTGAATTGCCGTTGCCGTTAGATTGCATTCTGCCACGAGCTTCGGCACTGCACTCTCTGTCAATGTGCATTTTTGTTGGTGACGGGCTAACCGTGGTGCACACCACCACCATGTTCACTACTTGTGTCATTCGAGTACATAACTGTTGGATCCTGCTTTATCAAACATTACTTTGGGAACCTCACTCAAATTTCCCCTCTAAACTTGTACGCATTCTTGGTGGTGGTGGTCAATGCCCGTTGCACTTTTCCACTTTGTACTTGAGCCATTCGGTTACATTGCCTTTAGAAGCATACCCTTTCTGTTTATGAACCTTGACACTTTGACAACATCTGCCACTCAATCGGTGTGCCATCTTCGTGGTGGTGGCCAGTGCGCCGTGCATCTCCCCACTTTGCCCACAAAAGTCACCTCACTGTCATTTGCAAGGCTCGATCGATGTTTGTCTCGCCACCTTGTCCACACCTCAATAATGGTGGTGGTGGTGATGACCAAACACTAACATGCACCTTACCATATTTTGAGTTACAACATATTTAGCATTATCACCCAATTATAGATGCTCACAGCAAGCAGTGTGGCCGCGGGTGCAATAAGTTCAGCATCAGGAATGAAAGCCACCAACAACGGATGAGCCGTAGTAAGCAAGCGGTCAAACAGTAGAGTAACATACATCACACAATGTTGGTATGTACACTAGAAATGACCAAAGTTGATTCCAACTGTGCACACTCTCTACCTGGTCATTTGGACTTGCCCGCTCATGGCATCAATGGTGTCGAACTCTGTAATCATTGTAACGTGCACTACACACTGAGCACACACGAGTAATAGGCTCTCTAGCCGACTCTATTTGATATTCGCACTCACAGTGGCAACGAACCAAGAGCGGCATGATCCGTGACGGGCCGATCGAGTGAATGCAGTTGCAATGTAGTAATTGAATACTATCCCTGGACTGTTTCTGGAACCGCTACACAACATTATTTTCCTTTTCCTTACATTGCACGACTAGAGACAGTGGCGCCGCTCAGTGTTTGAGAATGAAACTTAACTCTAATCAGTACTGACTGTCACTAGTCGAACTCGTAACAGGACGTGTAAGCGCGCGCGTATGTGCGCCCGTGTGTGCCACAATGGCAACCACCGCTGAGTACTCACAGTCTGTTCGTCACCCTCCATGACCGATGAGTCGAGTTTAGTTTGCCTCGCACTGTACTTTACATACTTTCTGTTCGTCACATCACTTCAGTTCAGTAGTTGTCGTTGTGTGCTCGAGACCACCTCTCTCACCAAGTCTTGCCTTCTCTTCTCGCTCGTTCGCCCTCTCTCCCTCTTCTCTTCGTACTTAGCCGTTTTGCCCGATCCAAGATGTGGCTTCACCATGCTTCAGCTTTCTCTACCCGAACCGGTGTCACCTATTTTGTCCGATTCGCCGGTACAGTTCCGATCAAGTGCTCTATGAAAGAGCTCGATTTCCCCACTCGATGTTTGGTGGCACAGCACTGTGTCGCCCAAGTCAGTCATCAAGCCAGCCATATCCCACCAGTCAGTCAAGTGCCAAGCGCTGTTCGCAAGTTATGTGACGGTCCCGTTTGTCTAGATGAGCACTCGGGCGTGGACTTGATCGTGTCCATCAAGCTGGACCAAATCACCTTTGCCTTGGCTTCGTCTGCAAAAGTCGTTCGTCAACACTCCATGGCAAACATTTCATTTACGTTCAGTGACGAAGACCAGGCGAGATATGCAGCGCTCGTGGTGAAGGAACCTGTGCAGGAACGATTTTGCTTGGTGCTCGACTGTGGCACACCTGAACGCGCTCGATGCATCACCACCACACTGGGCCAGGCATTCCACTTGCGCTATCAACAGGCCCAACGCTTTCAGCTCTCAGAAAGCTCATCGGCAAATTCGAGTACTGTGGACACAAGTGAAGACAGTTCCAACATTAGCATGCCGAGCTCTACTCAGCACTCTACATCGAATTGCTCGACTACTGATGCATCTTTTGTTTACAATGATGGTTCTTCTACGTTCGATGTATCAGCAGAGAGCACACAAGAACAGGTGGATTTGAAATCGTTAGTGAGCCAAGCTAGTCTGACTCTATCGGATGTCTCAACCAGTGCTTCATCGTCCACCGAACCAAATGATTCGGCGGTTTCACCAATTCGTCATATGACTCGTTCTGTGGCCTACAGTAACCTATCCACTCCACTGGCGAACAACACTCCCAAGATTGAACTGGAGCAGCAGCCCTGGTTCCACGGACCACTTTCTCGATTCGGTACGTCGTTGATGGTGATACAAGACGGAGAATTTCTGGTGCGAGCTTCCCAGGCCAAACGGGGACAATTTGTGCTGTCGGGCATGGCCAACGGTGACCTTCACCACATTCTTCTGGTGGACAAGGACGGTCTGGTTCGCAAGTACGATGGCACCATCTTCGAGTCGATCGTCGACTTGATCGAGCATCACCTGTCCACACAGGAACCTGTCATCTCATTCGATGGAGTGGTTCTCCACTTGAAGGATCCAGTCGTATCCAAGCTTGAATCCTCCTACTGAGTGTTCTGGACTTTCTTTTACTTAATTATACTTTTATTATTTAACACACACACACTTACAAAGCTCATTCATGTTATTATCTCAATTAACACATTTTTTACATCTTTATCTATATCAACGCCTTTTTACAATATTATCTCGGCTTTTATTACACAACTTTGATACTCAACTACTTTTATGTTCAATGTCATTGAGACCTTATTAATAAACTGTACTCAACACTACTTTCAAAAGTGAGTTGGATTACGATTATTTCACTCTTTGCGCTAAAGTATAATCGAACTCGTGTATGATCAAAATGCGAACAACATTGGCATAAGCGGCACCAATGAGTGGACCAACCATAGCCGAGGCCACTGCTCTATTTGATGATCGTGATGGAAGGTCCAGTCGCTGCTGACGTGATTGGTCAACTGTGTGTTAGGGTGTTTGGTCTATTGCAGTGGTCATCACTAAACAAACGTGGGAAATGGTCACCACCACCACCAACATCACCCTGACCAGCCAATGTATATCGCCGATGACATTTGCACTCTAATTCACTTAGTGTTTTTGTATATTTGTGCCTCTTGTCGGTGAACGCCAGTGGCCGAGTAGTGAGTGCACACTAAGTTGCCTTTTCTAACTCGTTTTCTAGTTCCCAGTTTAATTCAAAGTATTATCGACAATGCCATTTAGGCGATGACACGCACTTATGTGCTCTCCTCTAGTTCCATTATCCTCTACCACACTAATGCCTGCCAGTAGTGACTTCTTCTGATTGGGTGACTAAATCGAGTGCGTCTGTGTGTGCTGTGTTGTGCTGTGCATCTGTAGTGTTGGTGTTGGTATCCGTTGTGGTGACAACACGGTGACTACTGTTGCTGTACAATACAGAACGCGCTTGGTTTAGCCCTCAACTGTTCCGTGCCTGTCGATATGGATTCGAATCGATATATATATATATATATGATGTGATGCACGAGTGGTCATCTTAAGTTAAGTTTTCTTAAGTTTAAAGTTAAGTTAAGATTCTTAACTGAACTGAACATCGTACATGAAGTGTATGGTTACTTTTTGGGGTACATGTGGAAGCGCACGATAGTCATCTAGAATGTGTACTAATCTACTGTACGGGTTGAGAGTCTGATGGTGTTGTTGCGTGTGTGCCTGTGCCTGTGTGTGTGTGTGTGTTGTGTTGTTCGCTTACCAATGATGGAATGACTGACTTGTTACTCAACATTGTGGACAATGCGGTGGGACATGCACACGAGTATCCAAAGTGTCATTTATCGTACTTGACCACTGTTGCTGCATTGTACACATTGCACAGATTGCACAGATTGCACTCGACAACGAACATGTCTTCATTTGTCATCAACACTTGACCACCATGATGTTTTCCTTCCCATCACATCACTACTCAAATGTGTGCATAATGCGCACCAAATACAAATACAATTAGATGTGTGTGCTTTTGTGTGCCTAAATTGATACTTGAATGCCTTTGTGGAGTGCAACCAGCAGATGCTAATGGTTCTCGCGTGTGTGTGTTGCCATAAGTGGAAAGTATCTTCTTGTCTGGTGATGTAATGCACTTTGATTGATATATTTCGAATTGCTGTTAACGAAATTAGAAACAGAAAAGACATCGTATTAATGAGCGAATGGTTATATTTAGTCATTGATGCACTGCAGTTATATTTGTAAGATACTGTTGTGGTGGTGGTGGTGGCCACTTTTAGTTGTAACCGGAGGTTGCAATGCAAATTTGTAATGCCTAATTGAGTATTGAGTGATGAGCTACTACAATGCCTTATCACATCAGAGCGAGCTGAGACCATGTGAACACGGTTAACTTTATCACCGCGTCTTTGGTTTTGACATATACACTCCGTGAATACATGTGCTGCTTTCTTTTTATCGAGTTGAGCCTCATTTGGGGGAATGGTTCTTTGTGTGCCCAGTGCCGGTAACAAAGTGGAGTAGTGATGTGCTCATTACCCGGCAGAATGTGAAGTATTGGATAGAGTCTCTATCATTGAGAAGCAGCATGTCGACACGAGAGATGAGGAAAGATGAGTTTTGTGTGTCACAGTAATAGTTGGTGTCGGTGTGCTGGCAACTTTGCGAGCCACTCATGCAAACGTGTGTGGAGACTATTTCGGTCTCTCGTCATCTGCACCACAAACTCAACGGTAGTACTCCAGCACAAGTTGTCATGTAATCATCATGATCTCATTAGTGTCCTCGAACGCACACACTCACTCACAGGTGTTTGCATCGCTCTGCTTAGCGTGTCTTCTCTACTTGGTTTGGTGTGTGCTTTTAAGCCATCACCACCGTTTACTGTTTGGTCACTAGCCGAAGCCAAAGCACACAGACCACTCTCGAACTTGTCTAGATCAACCATCGTGACCAGTGGTCACTGACCACTCATCCACATCCACATCTCCGAACCAGCATTAAGCATTACCACCACCACCAGCAGAATCAAAATGAGTCACTCATCGAACGAGGTAAGCCTGTCCACTAGTTTGGTGATCTAGGCACTGTCTACCTCACATTATCCTTCAATATAGATCCATTTCCTCATCCACCGATATCTAGAAGAGTCTGCTTTGTATGCACAGTGCTTATCTATTTGGTCATGAGGCCAACATTGTGCAGTCGAATTTGGATGGCTCTCTCATACCTGCATTGACATCAATCGTACAGAAAGGTACTCGTGTGATGTACAAATAATTTATTAAATTATTTATTTTTCTCTTCAATTACATGAGTAAAGTAAATTGAAGCAAAACATAATGAGGCAGATAACAGTGAGAATTGAATGGCTTTGACCGATGCTGTTACCGTGACAAGGAAGAAGGTTGATTCTGTTCTAATCCATCGTATCTGGAAGTGTATTTATTAGGCCATCTCCAATCGCCAGATTTAGCCAACTACCGGTACACGCTCTACTACACAAACAGGAACACCACCACCGTTGGTGTCGTCAGTCGTAATCACAATTGATTGTATGTTTGTGTGTTGCTTTTTTACTGTCCTCTCTCACACTAAGCAGCAATTTGGGATCCTTCCTCAGGAATTTGTCTGCTGTAGTTTGTATTTGATAATGTTTGCCTTTCAGATATCGACTGGCAGATATGTCTTCAGCGGTTGTTCTGCTATTGACCTAATAGTTCACTTTTTCCATATCGAACAACACGTTTGCCTGCTGCTCAAACCAACAAATTCGTGTTTGCGTACTCGTTCTCAACCGACCGGTGAAAATCGTTCGTATGTAAGATGTGGAGAATGGCTCGTGTATGCACACACCGATGTGGCACTCTGGGAGATGTAAACTCGGTGGCTATCTCGCCAGATGGACGCTTCTTGCCTTCCGGCTGTTTTGGCGATGGTGTCATGTTTTGATCCACCCGAGTGGCCAACTAGTGAATAGGCGCACAGTCGGGTACTCAAGTTGTGTTGGAATGACAAAAGCCAACGAATAGGCGCATCAGCAATTGACGGAACTGTAAGTGCCGCTCATTACTGAGACATTCCACTAATCTTTCTCATTCATTCTTAGGTGCTTAGGTTCTTGCATACATAAACCATAGAAACATAGACTATTTCCGTACTCTTAATGACTTCATAATAATCATCATCATCATCATCATCATCATCATCATCATCATCATCATCATCATTGTCTTTATGTTATCTTTATTATCCTCCTCATGTGTAGTCTTTGAACAGGAACTGTAAAACACAAGCGCACACACGCATACTATTGTTCATTGCATACATAAAACATAGAAACATAGACTATTTCTGTACTCTTAATGACTTCATAATCATCATCATCATCATCATCATCATCATCATACTCTAATGAGTCAGTGAATCAATGCATTTAATCGTTCAGTACAGTTACTCGATTGGATTATGTCCACTTAGTTGAGTTGAATAAACTCTCTTTTGTGTCCCACTCGCTGATTTGATCACGTTATTTAGGCTTGCACCGATGTACTACGTATCCACATTAATGCAATTGTTGGACTATTGTGTGAAGAATGGTGATTCCTGTCACCACCACACAACCGGCAGCTCACTTTGCGTATGTGACTGGTTGACCTGAAACGAAACGGGTTACAAGTTGATACCCATGTGTGCCACAAACAGGTCTTTGCTGGCGGTCTAAAGCAAATTAAGAGTAAGCCATCGAAGGTGAACATTACACCAACGAGTAGGCAAACCACAACATATCTGTCCAATGATGTCCAGAAATACACTTCTCAACTTGAGGAGCAAGAGTAACCACAAAAACGATCTCTCTCTCTCTCTCTCTCTCTCTCTCTCTCTCTCTCGCCCTCTCCTCTCGCCTCTCTCTCGCCCCCTCTCTCTCTCTCTCTCTCTCGCCCTCGCCCTCGCCCTCGCCCTCTCTCTCTCTCTCTCTCTCTCTCTCTCTCTCTCTCTCTCTCTCTCTCTCTCCCCCTCTCTCTCTCTCCCCCTCGCCCTCGCCCTTCCCTCTCTCGTCCTCGTCTCTCGCCCTCGCCCTCGCCCTCTCTCTCTCTCTCTCTCTGCCCTCCTTATCTCGCCCTCGCCCTCGCCCTCGCTCTCGCCCTCGCCCTCGCCCTCGCCCTCTCTCTCTCTCTCTCTCTCTCTCTCTCTCTCTCTCTCTCTCTCTCTCTCGCCCTCTCTCTCTCGCCCTCTCCCTCTCTCGCCCTCGCCCTCGCCCTCTCCCTCTCTCGCCCTCTCTCTCTCTCGCCCTCGCCCTCTCTCTCTCTCTCTCTCTCTCTCTCTCTCTCTCTCTCTCTCTCTCTCTCCGTACCTAGTCTGGCTGCAAGTCTATCATATGTTTCCACGACGTTACTTTATGCTGTTGGGCACCATCAACCCGAAATGACGCCCGTTCTTTCCCAATGATGCTCACTCCCATCACATATTGTTCAGTGTCCAGTTCAACCGCCGCCGTATCAACAACCACTGGTTACGTTGTTCTAACGTGCCTAGAAACGTGTCTACTTACCATTAGGAACACTCGTGTAGGGTTGTGCCCGCACTTAAAACTTACGTCGAGATATGAAGAAGCCAACAGAAACCCTGAACAAAGAACAACAAACATTTAGACAACAAATACATTCAAAGTACAATAATATTGTTTTATTTAAAATCGATTTATTAATTTAAAGTAATGGTGTGCATCATAATTGGTTAAAGTAAACCACACACCCCCCCACACACACACACATGATCGTTGTAAAATTAATTAAGAACACAACATGTCAAAAGGAGATCTACTTATCATCTTTGATCATCTCCAACGATTGCTTGATCACATCTCGCATCACATTGACCGTAGCCATCATTCCGGGCACACCAAAATTGTGAGTGAGCATCATGAGATCGTGCATCTTCGGTTGGTTCTGGATAAAGCGCTCAAATTGGTCCAAAAACTTGCTGGACGCCAACATGAGTTCCTTGTGCTGGTCGATGCTGCTGTCCGGGTCAATCAGCTGTTGGGCGCATTCTTGTGCTGGGAAAGTATCCTCGCAGATGCTCTCGAAATCAGAGGCCAACTTTGAAGCTTCGCTCTCGATCAAGCCAGTGAACGTTGTCTGAGCACAGTCCTTCCTTCGATGACTTGAAAGGGTGATTCCATCCTTTTGCAGTTTCTCCCGTAACTCATCAAGTCCACCTTTCTTCTTGGCCGTTCGAACATATCCGTTGATGATGGAAAGATTCAAGCGCTCGGGTGCACCAACTCGCCGAACCAGCTCTCCAAGGGTGATGTCATGCTTGGAACGGGTTAAGAGACTCAAACGACCAGGGATCGTACAGAAAATCTTATTCAGGTCAATGTTCGATGAGATTGTGCAAGCAGAACTTTCATCTTGAATATCCTCGCTAGTGGAAGCCTTGGACAATTTCAAGGATCTCTTGTTTTGGTGATTTGAGTCTTTCTGTTCAGTGATGATCGATTGTCCAACTTGAGATTCATCGTATAGAACTTCTTGAGGTGTGACTAGCTTTGGTTGTTCTTCTTGAGAGTCAACCAATTTGATTAATTCTGCCAAAGTGTCATCGTCTAATTCGGGTAGTTGTTGTTGATAATACATTTGAAAAGTTGGATTTCCTGGGAGTGGGAGATAATTTTGATGATCAAATGGAGACACTTGAACAACTGGACAACTCGAATAGGAAGACAGAGGTGGCTGAATGTGAGGCCGCTCAAGATTGTGAGATGGTGGTGGTGGAGGAGAAAGAAGTTGACTGTTGTACAGATACAGGAAGCTGGTCTCATTCTGATTGTACTCGAACATCACTTTCTGGCTGTTCCATTCAGTTGCATTCAGATTGGCATCACTAAGCTTCTGCTTCTTGTGGACGGGTTCGAGCAGTGCGTCATAGCAGAAACTGTTTTCAAATGAGTGCTTCGGTGTGCTGAGAGCGACATGTTCGGACTCGAGGTCAATGGTAGTGGGATCCATGACGAGTAGTGGTGGGTAGAGTTTGAGGGATTGAGATCACACACAGACAAATACTGCCGAGTAGGACAGAACAGAGCTCAAACACAAGATAGCAATAACGCCCAATGCTTTCTGCGAGACTAGACAGCAAACGAGGTATTGTGCCTTGTGACATTCAAGTTCAAACTTGTCGGCAATTTAAACTCACTTGACAGTGGCAGCTACTTTAGTGAAGATCGTTGATGTTGCTCGCTTTGTAGGAATAGCCACTGGGTCAGTGAATGACTCTAACCTCTTGTGTAGACCTCGAATCTGTCCATCTAAGTTAGACTCTTTGTGCACGCATACTCGACCACTTCGATCAGCAGTGCCTCACTCACTCTGTTTATCATTGACTCAAAGTGACAAAACCGACACTCTCTGTCTCCCTCATTTGTTCGTTCTCATTTCGTGTTTGTTGGTTGTGTTGTGTTCTCTTTCGCTCTCCTCATCTCTTCTGGTTATTCATGGCGTTCGCCACATCTCGTAATTACCCTCTCATGAGTCTATACTGTTTCGTCCAACAATGGACACTCTTCTGTCACGTATCCCGAGGAACCTCAATCTCTATCCTTTGATTGCATCTCGTGACTGTGTAGTAAATCTCGTATATCGTGTGTGTGCAAGTGGTGCTCTGTTGTTCTACTCTGAGTTTGTGTCAGTCTTACTATTGTCACTATACATTGTGCTTTCTCTGGATCACAATTGGATGGTAGTTCGGTGTGCTAATGTGACAATGTCTTCTTGTTATGCCTCGAAGTGATCATTGATGTGTGTCCTCTGTGTTTGTGTGTGTTTGAGTATGAGTTGGTGTGTTTGTGAGAGTGTCCTCATCCCTTTTCTCACTCTAGTCTGACCATGTCACAACCTCGAAACCTTTCGAATCGTTCCCTGCTCACTTTTGTCGTTTGCTTAGTCTTCACTGATACACCTATTGATCGGTCTATTGATGGCTCTATTATGCTCACACACTTGTATGCCAGTCAATGTGTCTTTTCTCTCGCCTTTCAGTGTGCTCGGCTGTCAGTTATTTATGCTTTTGTCTTCTCGTGTCTCAATCTTCATCGAATGCTTCATCATCATCCAGTGAGCCACGTATCTTGTGAGTATCACTTAGATTCTATTTATTTACTTGAGGGTACTACTTCTTTGATGGTCACCTGAGTGTAGTATACCTTGTGCTTTTTGATGTAGTGTGTCCGCTGATCGCTCTTTTGCCTTTCTCCGTTTCACTCTACACAAGCGTATCACTTATTACCCGAGTGTCCTTGTTGACCTGTGTTGCCTTTGTGTGTTTGTATGTGCTATTAGTTTAGTTGTTGTTCTTGATTCCCATAAAACCCTAAACTAACGTTCTTCTTTTTGTCTTTTATCTTTATAGAATTAGAACCAAAGTTCTCGAATGGAACATACTCGAAACCAAGTCTGAACTAGATCACTAAACCACATCGCCACAACTAGACTCAACCTCTTTCTCAACTATAGCGAGCACTTGGTGCATTACCAGAGCCATCAATGCAAGCTTAGGACAATTCTGCGCAACGGCAATTCGGAGTATTCAGTCCAATTTTAAGTCCAAAGTTAACGATACAGTCAAGTTGTGCCCAATCGTGTCTATTGATCTCTTACCAACACCACCATCAGACAAACCCAATTGCCATAAGGTTCTTACGCGAATTGTCTTAATTATCCCTTTGATCGTACAACGAATCCTCTAGGTACATCTTCTTTACCATATCCTCGCCA
>JAKIJQ010000603.1:0-22835 GCA_023373905.1 Rhizoglyphus robini | reverse complement strand
TCTAGTATCGATAATACTAAGTGCTGTGTGGAACTCAAGTGAGCAAGGCTTTTCAATTGGTTTATACTGGTGAACAAGAAGAAGATGCAGTGAATTAAAATTTAATTTAAATGCGGCCATTGAGGGAAACGACATGCCAATTGCAAATAGTTCCGCGTTCTCGATCCGAATGGATGCAACGTGTCCGTTGAGCCATGTTGGTTGTGTCATATGATATAATATTTGCAAACGATTTGGTTAGCAGCAAAGCAAAAGTGGCGAGAGAATGTCCAGATGAACTGAATGCTATGTCCATTTGTCGTTCTGGTGGCGAATTTTTATTATTTTGATCCCAGATAAATGTACATCTTGTGACTGTGTTTTTTGTGCAATCTAAATGACGCAAAACAATTTGTCTTTATTGATTTTTAATTAAATTTGTACATTTAACCAGGAAAAGATTTCGAAATCATTTTTTACCTTGATGACATTCCACAATTACTTAATTAATTATTATGGTAGTTTGTTTGAATCTACAAATTGGTTAAATCCCAAAATAGTTCAAATCTATTTATTTTGAGTCATGATCATTAGTTAATATAAATAAAATAAAGTTTACATTTAGATGAAATTATCAGTATCATAAATTAAAATGAATAATACTCAGCCATTGAGCACATTAAAAGAATGACTTTTCAGTTGAGTGAAACGAGTGATATACTGTTCGACACCATCCAATTGGATGCAGGAATTAATGTTCAAGTGTTCGACATTAGGCAAAATGGTCGAAAGTACAGAAGTGAAATGATCACTGTCTTTTTTGCCCGTGAAGCAATCGATTGACATAGTAAAGGTTCGAATGGTGGCGAGTGGAATGAGCTCAAACTTGCGAGCAGCATCCAGGTCAAATGCGATACCGTTCAGGCCAATTTCTGACAAGTGTACCAGCTTGCTAAGGTGGACAACCAAGAGGGGATTCAGGAAAGACTGAGAAATTAAGGAATATTAAAGAAAAACTTGTTATATCATAGTGCAACTTACAATAAAAATGCCTGAATAACCAAGATGCAACACTTTCAATGCGACAGAATATTTGCTAAGAATGGAGATCATTTGAGTGATTGAATGGTCGCATTTCAGCTCAAGATGAGTCAAATTGGCCAACCACTGACCGTTGATACTGTGCCATTGAGTTAGATTGATTACATCAAAATTCTGGAGCCAAATTCGTGAACAATTCGGACCAAAATGGCCAACAAGAGAAAAAACATTATCTGTGTGATCAGCAATAAAGTCATCTTCAAAAACAAAATCAACAAAATCATCAAAATCATTCGCCAATTCCAAACGATGACAGGAAAAATGTTCCAATCGAGCAAAAGTAGGCGCGAGTGTTTGAAATAGATTGCAATAAGCATTAATATCAAGTCGTTTGAGCGAAGTGTACGAATTAATGCGAGTCAAAATAGAGGAGACTCCTAAACCGTATATAGGTGCCACAATGGACAAAGTGGTTAATTGACTTGAAGAAAGCAAATCCAAAAGAGTGATTATATCGGCCAGAGGCAAATACACAACGAGTTGCTCAACAGAAGTAAATAGTTTGCCAAGTTGTTGATAGAAAGGCTCACTCAAACGGAGGCTGCTATTCAGGTTAAGTCTTGTGAAAGTGTTCAAATCTATCTGTCCGAACGATCGTTTCTTTAGAGAATCTCCATCAAAAGGGCCCATTCGAGAATCAGTCAAAAACAGTGATTTCTTTTTGTGACCAATCAAATAGATAACCGCTTGCCACTTCTTGCACACCAACTGCAATGGAATCAACTCCTGCATGTGCAATCGCGCCAAAATCGCTTGCACCAATTCGTTGGGCAGTCGGGAAATGGGTCCACCATCAGATAAATCTAATTGAGCAAACGATTCGGTAATCGTGGCATCGAGAGCTTTTGGTGATGACAAATTAGTGGTCAAATTACGTTTGAGATGACGAGACCTTTTCTCGGCTCGATTCTTCTTCTTCAGAGATTGCACTGAGCGTGCTTTTGGGGATTTTTGTTCCATTTTGAGTTGCAAATTAACGGACAAAGTTGCTGACAATACTTGTCTCAAAACACACCAAGGCAACTACGCAGTTACAGGCTCTTATTACACTTACTTTGTTAGTGACTTAACGGGTCGTTCATATATGACGTTTGGTGAAAATATCTGAAAAACACTTTGAATTAATTTTCCACAAGAATCTTAAAAAATTTCACATAAAAAACCAAAATAAAAATATAATGGCAGAATTTACTTGAAAAATATATAAAATACACAAAATGAAATGGAAGTAAAATGTGCCAAACGAGACTAAAAATAAATTATCGGGCATTGATTATAGAAGGCCGAGCTGAGTTGCATTAGGCGCTGGTGACAATTGGCAAACATCGATTGGTCCGTCGAATGCATCATAATTAGAAGGTACTAGGAATTGACATCGAATGAGATTACCGACTCGACGCCGCTCAATTCAGTTTGGCTGCACTGATACGAGTAAGCCACCAAAGGACCTAATGCCTAGACAATTGCAATTTCACCCAGACCCATCCAATTGAATGCCATTACCAGGATGGCATCAATAAATAAATAAATCAATGGCTATTATTGCTTTTATAAACCATAGGCTGAGCCTTCGGTTTATTATCTTTTGCTTCAATGAGGCCAATCGGTGCAACTATAAATAACTGAAGCAAACTTTACATTTCTGCGCGTTGCCAAATAATTATTGCTATTTGCTTTGATTACTTTCAGCGGAGATAGCAAATTAAATTAATGCTTTAATTTAAAGTCATTTGTATTCATTTGGCGAATTTCATTCAATGGAGAGTCCATTAATTGATTAGAATTCATTTATCAAATATATCCAATATATTAATTGTAAATCATTGCTTTTGTCCATTATGGCTTGAGACCATTGGCACAGCAATGATTTTTCTTTTCCCCTCACATCAAAGTGAACAATTGCACACAAGAAAGAGAGCACAAACTGGTGCGTGAGCACAATCGGTCTCTAGTGGAAAGTGTTGTTGCAATGTAAGACGAGCTGAAGACACTGCTGCTAAGAGTTGTATTAATGTCTATAAGTGAGTATTCATTATTGCCTTTTAGTGGGCAAACACTTGCACCATTGCCATTGGCATGGCCATGGACCATTTCAGAGCCTGACGACTGATTCTGTTCATGTTCGGAAAAGTTCTTTGATGGTGGCATCGATGAGGAACAAACAGAAGTGGTGTTCTCTCCACTGTTTGTCCTGCAAACAAATTGTGCACACCACCGAAGGCAGCACAAATCAAAGCATGTTAACCAAACGGAAGCAAAGGCATAAATTAAATTTTAAATAAATAATTAATTATAGCCTTTTATCAAAATAATAACTTGCCTGGCAAGTGAGGCACAAATGTGATCTCGACAAACTCTGCCATTATAGTATTGCAAGCACAACAAATGGAGCATTCGTCTTTTATTAATTACTTAGGCCGAGTCCGTGTTCAAGTGAGTTTCTATTGCTTTTGGTGCAGTGTCAATTATTAATGTCATTGTGGCAGTGATGTACTTCATTCAAATATATTATAATTACTCCTTACTAAAGGCCTGGTTCTTTTCCCACTTGTTCGCTTACTTCCATTACAAACTATAAACATTTTATTTTGATTAAATGCAGTCAACTAGCGTAAACTCATTCATCATTTATACAGATTTGTCCGTTGTTTTACTTGTAAGGAATGTTGATTTAGTGTGTCGCTTCAGACTGACGATGGAAAATAGTGCAAATGTAATTTTTAAAAAATTAGCTAACAAATTGTTTGCATGAATTGTTTGCCTGTGATGCTGATTAGCACTCATTGGAGATTTCATCAAATTCTCCATTCACACATTGCTTTCCAATTCATCATCGAACTTATAATGAGACCAGCAACGCCGAATTGCCCATAAGACAACGTCCGTTCATGTGTGGACAGCAGCCATAATCCCATCAGGCGCAGAAACGGAAACATAATGTCAAACAGATTAATCGCGCAAAAGATTTAATCGAGAAACAAATAAAACTACTTTACAAAGTTGCTTCGAGAGTCAAGTGATTGGGAATTCACACCGCTCAATTGATAATTGCATGCATGTGTCAATTAAAAATGTTTCCTGGTGGGCAATGCTAAGATGTTAGATATGTAGGTAATAAAGCACCAATTTATAAATATATTGCGTGCATTAAAAGGCGCATAATAATGGACAATCAAAGTGACTGTGGCAGTGACGGTGCTCGTAACTTGTTTCAGGCTGGGCGATTGTAACAAATCGATCCGATTAATTCTTGTTGTGCTAACGCTTTGTCAATAGCGAGAATGAATCGACTTGAATGAGCCCAGCCACCACTTGCACAGTTAACATACATTCACGGGCATTACATTTACATTGCATAGAAAAGCCTGCAAGAAAGTGAATCAAATGTTCACTTGCAGTGCAACTGGCACATGGTTTATCACTAATTTGCAAGAGCGCACTTTGTGTGATCATGCCACAAAGACAAATTAGCCTCATTGGCTGAACGGTGTCTTTCCAGGTGCCGTTTGCTAATTTGATGCGATATCGTTCAGTGCGATAACAGATTGATAAACTTGCCTTAGTGCCAAATTAGTGCGGGTCATCTCGCATTAATTAGGTATACTACTTTGGCCACACAATACAAATACAGTGCACTGACATTATATTTAATTACTTAGAACAGATTTACCAGAGGAATTGCCAGTACATCGATCGGCGTTGTGTCAAGTCAAGAAATGCAGTCTCCAATGGCGAGCAAGCGTGCCGACCCAATCTTGCCCACCAAAAGTGACGATCGCTTTCCAATTGCTACTGATAAAGGCTAATTTGAGACCAATCATGTGGCCGCCACGGGTTACATTTCATGGACAAGAGTTGGCTCTCACCGGACAGATTTGTTTGCCTCCTTTGATGAACCATTGCTATTGCTATTGATGATGGTGATTTGTCCGTTATGTAAATGAAGTGCTAATGTGGTCCCATTGTGTACTCTCATGTGTTCGTGTTTGTGAGCGATAATTTGGAAGGATGCGAGCTCGGAGAGAATTATTCGATGCCCTCACTGATTGAGGTTCATTCAACTTACGATGAGTCCTGCCTGAGGAAATATTCACCGACAGATATCACCGGGCAATTAGTCTCAATACGAGAATAGTGCATGCAATGAATGTATGTGCATTATGGTATATTATTGGTAAATGTCAATCGGTAATAATTGGGTGCTGCAAATTGTTATAATTATAATTGCACTAACTTAATGCCACTAAGCAAGTTGCATCGATTAATGTAATGTGCTTTATTCGAGGCATTCGAAAGGCAATGTAAGAAGACCAACTGGCCGTTGCAATTATCTGCTGTAAGCAATTGAGCACTTAAGTGTAAAATGGTCAAATAGCAAACTGTATAACTGGCACAGAGCCAGAGGAAGTCAGTTATTAAAACTTAATTAAATAAAAATTAATTAAAATTAGTGTCAATTGGAAATTTTCACAACCAATTGAGAGCCTTAGTTTGGTGCCTCCAGTGAACACTGAATCTATTTCACTGTTGAGGAAATGAGCGTCATTAGGTGCCCTGCCAATTCAAACTGGCCAGATTGCGATTGTCTGTCTAAAATGATCACCACCGAGCAATTCATTGTCAGTGGTTTTATTATTTTTAAACATCGGCTGAGAATGGCAAATATTTAATTTAAATTGATTAATTGTTCAACCAATCGACCAAGTGGAAAAGTGTCTTATGTCAACTGATTCGGCCAAACGTAGCAAGTGAGCATACACCAAAAAGAGAGCATATAAACACCCATTGGGATATCATGTGGCTCGGTTAGGTCATTAATGGAGGTGCAAATTATACATTTGCGCAAATGGACGGCTGCCGATTCAGCACTCGATTAATGACCTCACTGACGAAGGAAATCGCGGTCTGACCTGTAGACCGATGGCATAAGATTGAATCGAATAAGTCAAGTTTTTGGCAAGGTCCTTTTTGTGAAGCACTGCAGCTACTAACTACCAATTGCATGGGTAATTTCAATTCAATGCAACTGTCACAAAGTTGGAGTGTTTGTTTTAGAAACAAGTGCAAAAAAATGCACCACTGATTACGCACTTCATATTAAAAGATATAATTTGATTTAACGTGAACGCCAAATGACTAACAAAGGCAACTATTCGAGTAACAATTCATACCAAGTTAGATAGTAACACTGTGATGTTCAATTTGGCCACATGAATAGTAATCAAACGAGCAAAATCAATTTGGCTAATGTTAGCTTTTAGCAGAAACTAGTGAAACTAAACCAGCAATGTGTCCATAATTATATCGCTACTGCTCTAGTTAGGCTATTTATTTTTAGATTTATTGCTATTGTCTCACAAAATGGCAGAGAAAACGCGTCTACATGAAAAGACAAATACGAGTACATAAGTACAAAGAGTAAGACAACCGAAACATACATCACCACTGTAATTTCCAATGCATATATTGACCATTGCACTAAATGCTGTGTTTAAGTTAGGGAAGACAAATTGTGCCATTGCTAATTGATGCCAGCACTCTAGTGAACCCCATTCTGTACTGATACTAGTATGTTTTTCATTACACAGTGGATCGAATTTAACGTGCACCAGAAATGACCAAAGTTCACAATAGTGAATGCAACAGACTGGCCAGTTTGTGTTTGGGTTCAGTTTATATAGAAACGCCGAGGCAATTGGCAATTCGACCTGCGAGCTGTGAGATATTGTAGTGATGGGTTTGTGCTCGAATGTGACTAGTTTGCATATCGACGTGGCTGAAATAGGTTTGAAAATCAATTGGAGAATGGAAAATGCTTACTCACAAAGACACCGCGAAATGGTCAATAATTTCACTAGAGCTGTCTTATTAGTGGCCACCGGTGGTAGGTGTCGGGGCACTCATGTAATACACTCGGCCAATCGCTAATTTTTGGTTTAGTGCTTCTCGATCGATTAGACCAATTGAAGTAACTCGTTAGTTTTAATTGTATTTATGGAATATTCAATAACCAATAATATTATGAATTACTATTTTTTATGTAATAGCACAATCAGTGACTAAAATTATGAACACATGTGTACAACAATTGCACATTCGTCAACTATGAACAGTATTCAGTGAATACTATTCACATTGCTTTGTGATTATTAATATTTACTTGCTAGATGCGTGGTTTGGTTTAAATTGATCTAACATCAAAATTGGTCCGTGAATTAGTTTAATTGCAATTTGTAAATAATAGTCAATGTATGGCACACACGACACTGACAGTAATGGTACATCCGTGACCGACATGTCATCCCAGTAATAGATTGGCAACAAATTCATCAATGTCAAATCAAAGTGCAATTTACATCGGCGACGATTGCAACAAGTATGATCGATAGAGTTCGTGGCCGACAACACTGAAACAAACAAAGTAATTAGATCCAGTATAGAGGCATGTAGCAACATATTTTGTAAGTGTTCACATAAGTGGCTTCTCTGCATTGCATTTTATTTCACTGACTAGTGAGAGCTAATTGGCAATAGTCTCAGTATTGGCCTGGTATTCCGCCGAGCTTACTGCCGCACCATGACAATCGTCATAGCATCGTTCGACGTGTCTGGCGAAAATATAAATTGAATTGGATGCTATTTATATGAAGGCTCTGCAACAACCTTGATGACCTGTTAATAACAGTGTTATACGTCCAAGTTGACAGAAACCAGCAGTAGGGAAGCAATGCACTCATCGAATGTGTCACTCTGCATGTGTTGTGCAAAAAGCCAAATTGGTTTTACTTGTTTCTTCTCATTTTCAATTACATTGATTATCAGCAGATAAAGATGCAATTCGCCATCTTGACTATTGCAAATTTCTCATTGGCCAACCGGACGTCAACGGCTATACGCGGCCGTGGCCATTATTGAACCAACACGATGCCGTACTCGAATTAGCATTGACCACGGTCCTAATCGTAGTGCTAAACTTATCTTTTGTGGCAATCTCACTCTCTTAATGAATTAATCTCGTAAAATAAACTTGCTTGTTTTGTGAAAATATAAAGACGAAATAGATTAATAATTATTAAGTGAACTATTGTCGAGATGTATTGCTAAATGGCATAGTGCCTTGTGCAATGCCGATTGGGTTAAAGTGGGTTCGATGAATTGTAATTCACACCAAAGCAAAGTTTAGATGTCTAGTTGCAAACCAAACAGAAATGAGCTAACTAAATGGACGCAGAGAAATAAATATTTCAAAGCATGAAAAAACGCGTGTAAAGGATAGTTCGCTTTTGTATACAATGAGAAAAGTCAAAAAGCTCAAAATAACTAAAAGAACAGTTTAGATAAAGTTCAAACACTTGATGACATTTGAATGCTACAAATTAAATCAAACGAGTTGTCCTACAAGCGTTTACAAATGTATTTCTCAAAATCGAATAAAATGCTCAAACGACTTGCAAATATATATTTGTAATATAATGCTAACCACTCGCCAGTTGGTTTATTGTTGTTATCAAATCAGTTTGTGTGCTCGCGTCCCGACGAATGTCAACCAATTTCGAACCAACCGAGAGGAGTTACAGCGGAGACATGAGCCCTGACGAGTCACCAATTGTTGAGCACCGACAAGTGATCGAAACATCTCCAATGCCTTCTCTTACCATTCCAAGAATTTCCCGAATTGGTCTGTCGCACTACGACTTTGATGTGTTCGCGCACCAAATGAATGCAATCAAGAAGCTACGTTCGTGTCCCGAGACGATTGACCTTGTTCTCACAACTCAGGATGGCGGCAATGAGACAGTGCACAACTACTACTTGGCATTAAAGGCGCCTAAGTTCTGGGAACAAATCACTGGACTGCTCGAAAGCCAATCGATGCACCAATTTGTCTCATTCGGTCAAGTTCGCACCATGGAAGACATCACCCTTTCAGTACCTCAAGTTGAGTTGCCCGACATGGATGCTTTCATGTTGCATACTGTGATCAGTGCCATGTACGCACGTGAGGTACAGCTCGACCCTGATCTATGCTCTCAACTGCTTACAATAGCACTCAAATTTAAACTCGACTTTTTGGCCGACTTGTGTCTCAATTATCTGCAAGGTCACTTATCCACACAAAACTGTGTGCACATGATGCAAACTGGACTCAAGTTTGGTCATTGTCTCGGTTGGACTGCTTATCGTTACATACTGCATCACTTTGTAGAGGTATGCATTTATATTGCCACTGTATTTCAAACAACTAATTTTGTCTCTCCAGATTGCCAACAATTACGAGGTGCTAAGTCAACTGAGTGTGCACCAATTGAGCACTATTCTTTCTGACAACAATCTGCAAGTGCACAACGAGTTCTGTGTCTGGCGGGCTGTTATCAACTGGATCGAAGCCGAGTCCGAACATAGGACTTGCCACTTTTGGCCACTCTTCTGTTTGGTTCGGTGGCAATTGATGCACTCGACCCTTTTCGACCGGCACATTTTGTCTGACTTTTGCGGCCTCAATCTTAGAACTGGCTACTTGTTGGCTGACAAAAATGAACTCAAAAGTAAGTTTGCTGTGATGTTTTTATTTGCATCAAATGTCTCTTTGTGCTTAGATCTAAAGTATCCACTCAGCACTTTCAACCCTCGTGTGCCTCGCCAGTTGGTCTTTGTCTACGGTGGCTACGAACATGGCCTGCCATCGAGTGCTTTCAAAGTGTTTGACATTCGCACTGGAATGTGGTTTCGAGTGAACATCGAAGGAAGCCAACCAAGAGTGCACCATGCAATGGTCCGATACGGCCGAAAGCTGTTCATTATTGGTGGTTCCGATGGGTTGGAAGTGACTAACTCGGTTCTTTGTTTCAATCCAATCACACGCCGGTTCCGTGAACGCGACCCAATGATTTATGCTCGAAGCTATCACTGTGCTGTGCTTGTTGGCAGTTCGATTGTGGTCATGGGTGGCACTAATGGCACAGAGCGATTGCGTTCCTGTGAACGGTACGATCCAGTGAGGAATGTGTGGCGCAGTATTGCCTCCATGAATTCGGCTCGAAGTGACGCCTCTGCTGCTGTACTGAACAACAAGATCTACATTGCTGGTGGAATGGAAATGTTTGGACTGAGTTCGGTTGAGTTTTACTCGTTCGAGTCACGCACCTGGACTTTGGTTTCGTTCATGTCAGTTACGCGACGAGCCTTTTCGGTGGTGGCCTACGACAACCATCTGTACGCCATTGGAGGATGCACCGACTTGACTGAGTTCTCATGGTGAGTGTGCCATCTCACTATTACAACAAGTTAATAATCCATTTATAATTTAGCCTGAATACAGTCGAAATGATGAATTTCACCACTAACCAGTGGGAGTTCGTGAGGCCAATGACCAAAGCTCGTTCTTCCTTCGTTTCCTGTGTACTTGAAGGCAAACTCTTTGTGTTCGGTGGGTACAATGGTAAGTTGTGAATTTGTTGATTACGTTCAAAAGTCAATCTCCTATTGCTCCTAGGATACTCCACCTGCAAATCTGCCGAATGTTTCAATGGAAAGACTGGCCGTTGGGAGAGAACGCCTTTCCTTTTGAGCACAGAATTGTCAAGTGCAAGTTTGGCTGTGATCATTGACTTGCCAAATGCCCTTTACTACACCTACTATGGACAATGTGCACTGTCTGGTTTGTCCAACAGTGAAGATGCTGGACCCACTCTGCCAATTGTGGCCAATTCGGCTCGCAAACACAAACAAATTGCCAAGTGGCTGGTTCGACACTGTCAAAGCGTTCACAAGAGAATGGACAATTCAAAGTACTCAGTTGAAGGCTTGCTCCAAGCTATTCAACCGAAACATTTCTAGTGGCCATTGGGCAATGGTCATTTAAGACCAATATACAGTGTAACAATATTAATGGATTGCACTACATAATTTGAAATAAACAAATTTTAATTACCATTTTGCTCCGAGCATTTGATTAATGTTTTTCATTCAATTCAAATTTGCTTACAGCCATTTGCAAGTATGTCACAATTTACACAAATGGCACTGCACTAAGAAAGCAGGGGCGAGTGAACAAGCATGTCCAATGAGAAAGAGAGACAAGCCACGAAATATTGAGCCTGCTAATAAACTGCAACAATAAATAGACAATCGACATTAACGCAAATGGCACTTCCAAACTGACGGCTAATATTTGGTGGTCGTGCACTCCGCTTGTTTGACATTTGTCTGTTAGACAAGTTTGCTGAGAATAGCCTAATTTCCTATGGCTGCTTTGCACGCACTGCTTCGGCCTTATAATGGAGTTCATTTTCATAAGTTTGGTATATTTCTTTTAGTGGTTGCCCTCTCAGCCTCTCCACCTTCAGTTAAACTGGCCACTTTTTGGTCAACTCTCTAATTTTCACTCAAGTTTGGTTAGCAAGCGATGAAAACGTAAAGTGCGCAAGTAATGAATTGGCCAAAAATATTTCTTGATTACGAATCAGAAATGAGCTGGCAAAGTTGATTTATTAGTAATATCATTCAAAACAGTTCTTTGCTATCTTATCTCAATTGTATCTTCTCATAGTTGACCAATGCTATTTGATGATAATTCAAATCAATTCAATTTCAAATACATGCGCGATTTGAAAGTGATGTGCAGCTTTACGAAAGTCTGGTTAAAAGTGGAGAGTTGGTTAGAAACTGGACAGTTTTTACTAAAGTGGATGGGCTGAGAGGGCAGCCAGTGTGATATATTTTAAATGCAAGTCAGCCTGAAGGCGAGCCAATTATGTCGGACCATGACTACAATGCAGCATTGTCAATGCTGAAAACAATTGGCCACCAACAAGTAAAGAGAGACAACTCAAAACACGACAATCGAAAGTGTTGCACACTTGGGAAAGGCTAATAAGTGAGCAGCAGTAATTGAGAAGTTGTCCATTTTTGGGTGTGTAGGCATTGGTCAATCTTGTCAAATTGAGCAATGGAAATTCCAAAATTATGGAATTATGAAATTATGGAATAATCTATAGATTGGTTCAAACAATCAAATGAAAAATGTGTCATATTGTGCAAGTGCCACTGCCACCTGAATCGATCATAGTGCGATGCATCCAGTCCGAATTGACATTTTCGTTTTACTGTATGCTCAATGTCAGTGTAATTACCAATTGTAGAATAAAACGATTTGTGTCTGATTGTCCACTGTGACCACCTTCAAAGAGTCTTTGTGCATTGTACAATTGACACCCTCGGTGCATTGACTCAATAAATTATTCGAAACAGTTGAAGTCAAGTTAAGTTTTATTGAAGCATGACGGCAAGCTCTTCTCTTGTTCACCTCATACTCTTCTTGAGACTTCGTCTCATTCGATGCAACACTTCAATCAGCCTGCCCTCCTCGTCCTTGGAGACAAATGTCATGTTTGAATTTGTGTCCGATGAAATAGAACTGGACTGCTTGGTATCCTGTGAGTTGTCTCCTGAAGTTTCATCATCTTTTTCCTCTTGGCGATCATTTGAGGTATCTTCAGCCTGTGGCCCATTGTCCTCACTGGTTGTCATCATGTGTCGTTTCATTTCGATGCAATGTGCAATCACTTTCGATTCGCAAAACATGGACTCTATTCGACTGGTCATCTCACTATCCTGACCACAGAATTGGTCAATCTTGTTCGGGTCAATCACGACCACTTCTTCGAGTGGAAGCAGTTCAGGTGGCTTATTGTCCACTGGTTGTCGGTCACAGTCACCAGCTTGTCCAGTTTGAGGAAGTGACATTGCTTGCGGGTCACCAGATGAATTGACCTGAACACTTGGCACAGAGGCCATTCTGCTGCCTTCTTTCTGTTTAGAGCCTTTCTTGGACAACGAACGGGATCGGCTCTTTCGATTCGACTTTTTGCTTTCACGTTTGTTTCTCTTGCTCTTTCTCTTTCTGCCACCATCCTCATCGTCGCTATCGTTCAACTTTGGCTTTCGATGTCGTCGTCGTTTCTTTCTTTTTGTCACCTTTTTGTCATTCTCTTGTTCGTTTTCTTCTTCTGTGAATTAACAATATCATAATTAAATCACAATTTCACTAACAACTGACAGTCTCTTACCTGAACTAGTGGAACAGCAGGTACACCAGAAGTAAAGCACCGCAACGATGGCCACAGTGACCAGGCCAATTGTGGTGTAGTTGGGACCTTGTTCTTTCTGTTCATCTCGAAATGCGCCTTGTAATCTGTTTGTAAATCTGTTCATTGGCTGCTCAGCAGCTCGATTCCTAATTGTTGAGGGCATCACTTGTTGAGCAGCTGCCTGTTTCGCCACTGGCAATTGTGAATTGTCCTGTGCACTCTTTTTCTTCTCAACAGTTGGCTTCACTGTTTTGTCCGGAACCAAGTCATAGTACTCATTCTCCTCATCATCGTACTTTGAACTTTGAGATGCACCGATCACTTTTAGTGGACTGACAAACACTGGCGAAGTGCCATAACAGTTGAGCAGCTCACTGATGGTCCAATCATTGTCCGACTTTGTTGAATACTCTTTCAGTCTTCTCGATTTGGTTTGCATAAAAACTTTGCCCTTGAGAGTGAAACCACTGAGATAGACGATTTTCTTGTTTGGCACAAAGGGACAGATCAAATCAGACCGAACAACCAGAAAGCGGTCTCCATTCGAGCGAATTGATCCACGATAAGCCAACAATTTGGTCATCGTTTGTCCATCGTTTGCAATTCGAATTGGCGTGAGTCGAGGCATTTGATTAGCTTCCTCCGAGTACTCAAAGATGACACTTTTGATGTGATGCTTGTCACCGCAGAATTTGTTCTCGGGACTCAACTTTGAATTGTTGAAAGTAGCAATCACAATCCGTGGACAGTGCTGTGGCTCTTCGAATTGAGGTTTATCTGCCATAGGTTGAGTGGTCGGGGAAGGAGATAACATTTTACTGAGCGGTGATGACTGTTCCATTACTGGCAGTGGAGTTGCAATTATATTGCCAAAGACAGGCTTGACAGGAGCTTCGTTCGTATCTTCAGGCACTCCTTGGTGACCGATGTGATGTGTGAGATTGTTGAATTGCTGATGCAACGATCTCATCATTGAAAAGACTTGCTCATGAAAGACACTGTCCCCATTGACAGTCGGCGCGGCAGTTGTAGTGAACATGGCCTTTATCTGAGCATTGATCAAACTCTTCATCTTAGCTATCAGTTGTCGATGCTTGAGCTCGTCCTTCAGTGATGAAGACCATTTCAACGCTTTCATCCGTTTCATGCTTTCAAGCTGAGATTTGATTTGTTTGACTTGTAGCAATCCTTGCAAATCTTTCAAATCCAAATCGCCCACTTTCGCATCGGAATTAAGTGCATCGTGCGGTGAGTCAGCCAAAATGCTTTCGAGCATATCGTAATCTTCCGATTGGCGTTTATCCCTTTGGCTGTACGTCGATGGTGGCATTATTGAGCACACATCAAACGTGGAGGCGAAAAGCAGTTCTCCGTCTGGATCATCCTCGGACACATCAAAAGCTGTGCGAAACAAACATTAACATGAGGTATAGAAAAAAATGGCGCAAATCACTCACCGAACAATTGACTCTGCCTGAGAGGCTGTCCATAGAGTTGTCCCCTTTGCCAGTTGTACAGGTAGAACATTGTCTCGTCGGTTCCAAACGAATCATATTTTCGAGACTTGTGACCACCAGTGAGGCTTTCCCTCTGCTCTACACTAATCAGAAGATAATCACCAAAGTGAAATATCTGTTGGGCATTGGCCAGAACAGAGTCGCACATGTCATCTCTTGATTGTCTGGACTCGTCTTGATACACCGGGTAAGTGTCCACTTGATTCAAAAGGAAAGCCATCACTAAGGCAAACATTTGCAACTGGACATGTTTGAAACATAACATTGTCTCCAGAAGGAAGTAGAAGGGCCTGCTCTTTCTAAGGCAACTTTACACTAACAGCATTTGACTACCAATGTGAATTACATTTATATGACTCGTAAAATGAGTTCGAATTGGTTACAATCGACAGCAAACAACAATTATCCAATTTATGATCTCGAAAATTTAGCAAGTTCAATATTGCAACATAAGTTAGTTCGATCGTTGGTCTGTTCTTATAAGTGCTCTGCATTGACTGTTATTCGTTGTGCACTTTATTTTTGTTTTCCATAGTGACCACCACCTCATTCCAGTGCTCTCATCAGCCAACCGTGTTGTAATTGTTGGTGCAATGCTCGCCTCCAAGAAGAAAGTCAAGGTCATGAAAGCAGCCTCGAAATCTCGTCCGAACTCGTCAACTCCCGCTAGTCTCAGTGCGTCCAGTGGCAATCAACAGATCAAGAGGGCTCCACTCAAGAAGTGCAAGAAAGCAAGCAAAATGGCCAACTCGAAAAGATATACTTTGGTCAAGCAAAAATGCTCCAGCGTCACCAAGCAGAAAGCGAAAAAGAAAGCAGTGAAAGGAAAGGCACAGGCCAAAAGTGTTACCAAGTTTGTGATCCCATCAGAGGCACCAACCGCGTTGATAGCTCCGTCCGACTACGAGCACATCTTCACTGATCCAGAGGGAGATGCGAACAGTGGCGCCCAGCAAAAGGCCAAAATGAAATCCAAACCACAGAGTGCCAACAATTTTGTCATTACCTCAGAAGCGCCAACCGCTTTGATAGCTCCATCGGACTATGAACACATCTTCAATGATCCAGATGACGGCTCAGGCAAAGGTCCCAGTAAATACAAGATGCAGGGGAAAACGAAAGCACCACCTAAAAGTGCCACCAAGTTTGTAATTCCAGAGGCACCAATCGCGTGGAAAGCTACTTCCGACTACCACTTCAAAGGAGATCCTGTGAACATATTTCCAGGCGAGAACAAAGACGAAGACGATAGTCAAAACCAACAAGTGATCGGTCAGCAAGACGAGTACCAAGAGATGGTTCAACCAGCCAAAGGTGTCAAGGACAAGTCACAAGCTGAGTCTGGTGGCTGCTGCTGTGTGCTGATGTAGTCCTTCTAGATGCATCATCACTTCCTTTATTGCATTGCACTATTTAACATAACAAATAAATGATTGTGCACTTAATTGCGCTTGTTTGCAGTAAAGTTCCAAAGCAAAACATTTTCTCGATCAATTGATTGATCATCAATCGAATCAAATCGACCAAATAGAGTAGAATTTATGTTCTGTTTATATTAGTCTAGTGTGCCTATCAGCAAGCGTCAGAGAAACGATCACTCGTCAATCGCCATCATCATGAAAGAGAGTGACAAGAAGCCCAAGTCAAACTCGAGTTAATCCTCGTCCAAGCCAGCAAAGTCACCTGTCGTCAAAGTGTTGGCCATGTTTGAGGCCAAGAAGCCCAAGTCAACCTCCAGTGCTGGCCAAGGCTCATCCAAACCTGCCAAGTCCCCAGTATGCAAAGTATTTCCCATCCACGTTGAACCCAAGAAACCAAAGTCCAACAGCAGTGGTGGTGCCAGTCCAGCTACAACTAAGCCTGCCAAGTCACCTAACGTGAAAGTACTGACCGTGTTTGAACCCAAAAAGCCCAAGTCAAACACGAGCGGTCGTTCTGGTCAAGCATCGCTCAAGAAGCCAAAATCGATCTCGAGTGGTGCGAGTCCGGCTTCATCAAAGGCCGCCAAGTCACCTGCCCGCAAAGTGCTCGAATCAGCCAAACCTGTTCACGAGTAAGTGACTATTGCCTTGTTACTTTGTTGTTTTAATTGCGTCACTACACTAGAACTCAAACCACGAAACCATCGAGTGTGAAGACCAATAGAAGCACCAAGACCAAGTCTCCACCACCTGTGCGAGCTCGTCGCAATGCAATGGCCAAACTGCTCTGTGCTGGGCCTGGCTTGCTGCAACGGGCACAACAAGCAGACAAAACCTTGAACGGATTTAATGTCACCTCGGGTGAAGTAAACAAGCTACTCACCATTGCGGAACAGTGTGAAAAGGCAAACGACCCACGCACTCCATTCAAGATTCGAGCTCTTCTCCTGGACCCATACAACCAGCTGTCTATCATCGGAGAATATCTTGGCCTGACCGGAGTTGGTGGTCTTGTAGTGGAACGGCTGCGTCAGTTCAATCACCCAATTCGGTGCTTCATCAATGTCACCTACGAGGCACCTCTCTTCAAGTTAGATGGCATCGAAGCGTATCGAATTCCGGTAAGGTTTTGCACATGTTGCACCTGTCACTCACTAATCGATTGTTACTTGTAAGGTGGTCGATGACAAGAGCGAGGACATTAGCATCTATTTCGACGAAGTGACCGACAAGTTGGAGAAAGTTCGCCTCACTGGTTCGGTCTCGATTGTGCACTGCATGGCCGGAGTTAGCCGATCGGCCTCGTTCGTGATCGGTACTATCAATAACTAATTGCAAACTAATTGTGACCATTGATCTATTGACAGCTTACTTAATGCGCTACCAGAACAAATCACTGGAGCAAGCATTCTGCCACGTAAAGCACTGTCGCTCAGTGGCTGCGCCCAACATTGGCTTTCTCACCCAGCTCGGACAGTACGAACGAAAATTGCGCTCAGAGTCGGACTGGACCCGTTGGCTCGACCACACTCACAATTCAGTCACCAAGTCTTTGCCCGAGTTTGTCGTCAAGGACTACTTCGAAGACTATCAACTCGAATTTGAGCACTACACAAATCGTCAGTGAGTGAGTCACTATTCGAATAGACAATGTCTGCGGTCCTGAATGTGACCCAACATGAGCACATTCATTCATTTTGTCAATAAATTAGCATATTTGAACTATTGAACTATTGTACATTTATTGTCACCACACAAACAACAAGCAAGGCTAAGTAAAATGAGCGAACATTAAAATCACAAAAATGGTGATGATCAATCAATGATTGAACAACAAGTCAACAATTTCTAATTCGAAATTGTTTCGTTTCTTTTGTTGACTCTGACTATAAATAGTCTTCTCCTTGAGCAGTTGTGGTGAGCTTTAGTTAGTGAGCTTCCAAGTAATCAAAAGTCTGTCGCCGTAAATCTTGCCTAGTTTGCTCAAGAGTGACAAGATGAAAGGCAGCCGCAAGTATTCGTCCAGAACTGGTTCACCTTCAAGATGCCTTAGACCGTCACAGCCAATTTCCCCAAGTGACGACTCGATCAAATCGAAACCCTCTCGGCCATTTCTTCACGGTTCGGTCTGTAGTCATTGTCGCCACTCTTCTATTGCTCAAAACGAACAAGCTCAGCAAGAGAATGGTTCAATCAGCAATTTTGAATTTAATTTTCCTTCCGAATCTCCTTATCCGCATCATCGTCTTCAAGGTTATGAACCTCTGACTTATGAAACTCAGCACTACAGTGGTCAATGTGAAACGATGGCTTGGCGGAATGGTGTTTCAATGTCTGGTAACTTTCAGTGGAATGAAGCACTGACTCCAATGGCACCACCATCCAATCAAACCTCTCGATCGCAGCCAAAGTACGAGCCATGGGACTTAGAAACTGATGTTCCAATAATGCCAAGACCAATGAATTACCAAGAGTCGTATCCACTGGCAAATGGCATCAACTATCCAACGATGTCGCAGCAGCAGCAACAAGGTCCATCTTGGTCATCAAAACATTCCGAATATCAGAAGCCTCAGTCAATGGCTCCTCCCCCTTCACCAGAACTCGCTCGTACTGACTCGCAGATTCAATGTTGGCCAACCATTCATTTTGGCCCGATTCGATTCGACGAGCAAGCCCAGACCCACGGTTGGCCCCTTGGCAGTCGTCCGACAAGTCCTTGCGGACACAAACATGGTGCTGCCACCTTTGACACTCAACCAGACCAGAATTATGTTCATCATCGATGAACTTGCACTGCGCATCTTCAATTGCATTTGCTTTTGTAAAATCTCTAATCTACACAAACTTAATTAAACTTGTTAATTAACCATTCAAACACTTTTTGATTTGCGCTAGCGAACGCTTATGGGTTAATTAATTAGCGCAAAGCAACAACCAGCAAAATATAATTTGGATTTAGTTTTAGCAAATAAATATAATCTTAATAATTGCGAGCCAATGTACACAACAAAACTTACCCAAACTTTCCATCTTCATCAGGTGGGTGCATTTGTGTAATCTCTCTCGAGTAAATGTGTCTCACAATTCGACAGCAATGTTTCTTGCAGCATTAGCTATTGGGTCAATAGAAAAACATGTGATCGCCGTTGAAAAGGGCACGCATAACCTTGTTGAGAATGACCTTCTTGAGCAATGGCAATTTTGAGATGTTGTTTTATTCGTGACCATTGAAGTGTGAATTGTGAATGTGACATTGCATCGAGTATATGTTTCAAGTCACCATTTGAATCATCATCGTCGTCGTCGTCATCCAAATTAAGTCCTTCCTCATTGTCATTTGAATCGGCTCCATTGCCATTTGAGTAATGTCCAACAAGGTGTTTGCATTCATCATAATCGCTTCATCTTTGCGCTTAGTAGAAGCAGTGACAATCATTGACTTGGTTTGATCTAACAAATAAATAAAACATTAATTAATCTACACCAAATTACCATTTGTTTTTACTTGCTGTACCTCGTTTTGATGTGATTCATCAATAACAATGGTCGGTAACAGTTCAGTCTTCACTTGTATTTCGCATTATTGCTTCAACTGTTCAACCTTATTTTGAAAACGTTCAATAAAACAAACACTTTTTCGAGCAAAATTCTTGGCCAAACAAGAGGACACTTTGTTCGAACTGAGAGAATCATCAGGCAGAGGCCAAATTATTGCAACTGAAAATTATTTCAACACTAGAGGAATTTTCACCATTTACGGTTTGCATTCAAAATGTAAATAATTTGCAGTAAATTCAAGAGTGTCGGTATTGTTGGTTGCCGTTTTGGTTCGTTGTTGCCTTTGAGGAGTGCCAGAAAAGCACTCTCATCTTCCTTAGCCACTTTTAATTCTATTGAATTGACACAAATTATAGCATTACTTTTCTCGTCACTGCTTTCTCCATTAATATCATCATAGTGTAGTGAATAGTTTGTTTCAATTGCTATTTGGGTTGTGGGCCACACACCGAAACATATGTTATCATTCCCAGGCTTATTCATGTTCATAAATGTAGATGCAGAACTCACGCGTCCGGCTGATAATTGTGGGCTTCAACGAAATTCTTCCTGTTCGTATATTTTCAAAATCTAGAAAACAAGTTAGAATGAACATCATAAAAAGTACCAATCAATCAAAAGCAAACATACCGATGAGCGGCGTTTCGAGGGTCGTTGAGTATTTGTATCGCTCTGCAGAATCTACAACTAGTGATCGTCCTGCATGTTCAACGAGCGTGTCAGCTGTGAACATATGTGGACAAACCAAACAAACTTGCGCGCTCCGCTTCTCATTTGTTTACTTGTGTTTATGCATGGTTGCCAATGGTAGCTCATTGGTACATTGAAAAACAATACCAATCAATATTTTTTTATGCTCTGTCACTATAGTCAGTCACAGATAAAGTTTATCCTTATGCAGACTATTGTTGTAATAGTGAAATAGTCGAGTTTTGCTGAAAGCCTTTGGTAGAGTTTAAAGCAAATTGATTGATTAGGAATTAGGAAATTAAATAAATTAGGAATCCTAATGCTTGTCTGGTTCGCTCGCTCAAACGCACCAACATAGTCGACAATCATAGCGGGAAATTTTCACTCCATCTGATCAACTGCAGTTGCCTCGTAGTGTTTGCCGGCAACTCCAATAAAAAGTGATATTTGGTGGTGTGCTTTGAGATA
The DNA here is from genome assembly GCA_023373905.1 of Rhizoglyphus robini. Taxonomy (NCBI): domain Eukaryota; kingdom Metazoa; phylum Arthropoda; class Arachnida; order Sarcoptiformes; family Acaridae; genus Rhizoglyphus; species Rhizoglyphus robini. The sequence goes on along the minus strand of JAKIJQ010000603.1, from coordinate 2,009 downwards.
TTGGGAATCTGTAGAAATGAACAAAAATAAAATGAAATCAGAATATATTTTATCTTACCAGTGAATTGTGCCTGTTGCAATGTGCAATAATAATCGTCGAAAAAGAATTGAATTTTCTGTTCATTCCTCTTAATTCCATATACATGGAAATCATTATGCACCTATTTAGTAAATAGTATCTACATACTCGGGTTTGATCAGTTCGGTAAGGAACGAACTGGCAAGCACTTACTAATGACGAGTCTTGCCCTGTTGGACAAATTAACTGTGTACCATTGATATCTGTCAAATTAGGCTGTCGACAGAGTGACTGTTGCGCCGAACTCAGTCCAATACCAATTCGATATATGCCCAAAGTGGCCGAATGTGCACAGATTCGAGGAAACGCTCGTTAACTTTGACAATTAATTGTTAGACCCTTTCCATACGATGACAACTCGTCTGTCCGCTGGCTGCTCGCTTATTGGGTCGAGTACTAGTACTAGTATGTTTAGTTCATTGGCAATGAATCATTGGTCTGGCTGTACTCGTTATGGCATTGTTCGTTTTGTCAATTTGTTGTGTCATTGAGATCAACTAACTTAAGTCTAAAGCTTTAAGCAATTAAATTGCCCATTAGTCTCTCTGGTCGTTTCATCATTGTCATTTCATCATTAATATATAACGTCAGTAAACGAGTAAAACTTAAAAAGCCACAACATTGTGGGTATTGCAATGTAATTTCCTTTGTGCTTTGTACTTAGACAGTTTTATATAACGTCAGTGATCGAGCCAAATTCAATATACCGAAACATGCATTTTCGTGGTTTCACCTTAAGTCGGTTTATACTTATACAGTTGTATATAACGTCAGTAATGAGAATTATTGAATTAATAAATAGTAAAAAGTTGGGTTAAATGTGCAACCAATTTAAATTCTTTTGTCACAAAAGAAGCAAAGAGAGATTATGGAGATTAGAGTGAAACTTTACACACATCACGCATTATTTATTATGCATAAACTTTACATAATGTCAGTAATGCAACGATTCACTATAAACATCTTCTTGTTAACAAATTTTGCGTGGTTTCAACTCAAGACGGTCTCTACTTTGGTACTTTTACATGCAATCAGGAATAAAAAATTAACTTAAATTTCAATTGATTTATCCAAGAAATAGTAGTGATCAATGGCGTCAGTCGTGTACTATGAAGGTCAATGACAGTGAGTGACAAAGCATATTCAACTAATGATTCCACAAGTCCAAAGTTGCAAATGGCCGTGATCAAAATGCTTATGCAAATGTGAAATGGTGTTTTGTTACACTAAACTGTGTGTTCTTTGTGCTAATGCTAATTACACTGATTGTGTCTAAATTGATTTAAATTTAAATTTAAATCACTGTCACTTGCTAACATTGTCGGCAAACGATGCCAAGAACAATCGAAACACAAGTTTAATAAATCAATATTGCAAATGTTTGGTATAGCATCGACATTTAGTAGAATTCAACTGAGTCGGATGATGGCTTGTGACAAGTTGTGAGTGATCTATCACTGATGATAATGAAGCAGAGATGCCTCAGGAATGCGTTCTTGAGGATGGATCGATATATCCACCAATGCACATAAAAGAATAAATCATATCAATTCGTTCATCGACAATTATAATTAATATTGCAAGAAAAACTTCATGATTGGTTGCGAAATTAGTATGGTTAATTGACTGGTCTCGTCTATTTGATATTCACCGGCAGCTAAATATGTCAAAATTTTGACCAAGTGAGTTAATAAGCAGGTATTTGTGTATGGTTGTGAATGACAAAGGCCTTAGTTACCGAACTAGTCAATTGATTACATAAAAGTTAATTTGCCAATTATGTTGACAGGGAATGGCAATAGGATGGCGACGGTAATGGCCTATCGAACAATCGGACAAGAGTGAAATGGCAATTTGTTTTGTGATAAGGAACTAATGACACGATGAACGGATGAACAACTGTGATGACATTGGTCACCGAGCAATGCCA
>JAKIJQ010000602.1:0-22908 GCA_023373905.1 Rhizoglyphus robini | reverse complement strand
TCGGCACTGATATAGTTAGTTGCGGCACCGATATGGACAGTTATCCTCGTACTGATACATTTTTTGAGTATCAGTCCGAGGATGAGTTGCGGCACTGAAATGGACAGTTGCGGCACCGATATGGACAGTTGCGGCACTGATATGGACAGTTGCGGCACTGATATTGACAGTTCCGGCACTGATATGCATAGTTGCGGCCCCGATATGGACATTTGCGGCACTGATATGGATAGTTGCGGCACTCGATACGAACAGTTATCCTCGTACTGATACTTTTTTGAGTATCAGTCCGACGATGAGTTGCGGCACTGATATGGACAGTTGCGGCACTGATATTGACAGTTGCGGCACTGATATGCATAGTTGCGGCCCCGATATGGACATTTGCGGCACTGATATGGATAGTTGCGGCACTCATATGGACAGTTATCCTCGTACTGATACTTTTTTGAGTATCAGTCCGAGGATGAGTTGCGGCACTGATATGGACAGTTGCGGCACTCGATATGAACAGTTATCCTCGTACTGATACATTTTTTGAGTATCAGTCCGAGGATGAGTTGCGGCACTGATATGGACAGTTGCGGCACCGATATGGACAGTTGCAGCACCGATATGGACAGTTTCGGCACTGATATGGATAGTTTCGGCACCGATATAGACAGTTGCAGCACTGATATGGATAGTTGCGGCACCGATATGGACAGTTATCCTCGTACTGATACATTTTTGAGTATCAGTCCGAGGATGAGTTGCGGCACTGAAATGGACAGTTGCGGCACTGATATTGACAGTTGCGGCACTGATATGCATAGTTGCGGCCCCGATATGGACATTTGCGGCACCGATATGGACAGTTGCGGCACCGATATGGACAGTTTCGGCACTGATATGGATAGTTGCGGCCCCGATATGGACGGTTGCGGCACCGATATGGACAGTTTCGGCACTGATATGGATAGTTGCGGCACCGATATGGACAGTTATCCTCGTACTGATACTTTTTTGAGTATCAGTTCGAGGATGAGTTGCGGCACTGATATGGACAGTTGCGGCACTCATACGAACAGTTATCCTCGTACTGATACTTTTTTGAGTATCAGTTCGAGGATGAGTTGCGGCACTGATATGGACAGTTGCGGCACTGATATTGACAGTTGCAGCACTAATATGGACATTTGCGGCACTGATATGCATAGTTGCGGCACCGATATGGACAGTTTCGGCACTGATATGGATAGTTGCGGTACCGATATGGACAGTTGCGGCACCGATATGGACAGTAGCGGCACCGATATGGACAGTTGCGGCACCGATATGGACAGTTTCGGCACTGATATGGATAGTTTCGGCACCGATATGGACAGTTGCAGCACTGATATGGATAGTTGCGGCACCGATATGGACAGTTATCCTCGTACTGATACATTTTTGAGTATCAGTCCGAGGATGAGTTGCGGCACTGATATGGACAGTTGCGGCACTCATACGAACAGTTATCCTCGTACTGATACTTTTTTGAGTATCAGTCCGAGGATGAGTTGCGGCACTGATATGGACAGTTGCGGCACTCATACGAACAGTTGCGGCACCGATATGGACAGTTTCGGCACCGATATGGATAGTTGCGGCACTGATATGGATAGTTGCGGCACCGATATGGACAGTTATCCTCGTACTGATACATTTTTGAGTATCAGTCCGAGGATGAGTTGCGGCACTGAAATGGACAGTTGCGGCACTGATATTGACAGTTGCGGCACTGATATGCATAGTTGCGGCCCCGATATGGACATTTGCGGCACCGATATGGACAGTTGCGGCACCGATATGGACAGTTTCGGCACTGATATGGATAGTTGCGGCCCCGATATGGACGGTTGCGGCACCGATATGGACAGTTTCGGCACTGATATGGATAGTTGCGGCACCGATATGGACAGTTATCCTCGTACTGATACTTTTTTGAGTATCAGTTCGAGGATGAGTTGCGGCACTGATATGGACAGTTGCGGCACTCATACGAACAGTTATCCTCGCACTGATACTTTTTTGAGTATCAGTCTGAGGATGAGTTGCGGCACTGATATGGACAGTTGCGGCACCGATATGGACAGTTGCAGCACCGATATGGACAGTTTCGGCACTGATATGGATAGTTTCGGCACCGATATAGACAGTTGCAGCACTGATATGGATAGTTGCGGCACCGATATGGACAGTTATCCTCGTACTGATACATTTTTGAGTATCAGTCCGAGGATGAGTTGCGGCACTGAAATGGACAGTTGCGGCACTGATATTGACAGTTGCGGCACTGATATGCATAGTTGCGGCCCCGATATGGACATTTGCGGCACCGATATGGACAGTTGCGGCACCGATATGGACAGTTTCGGCACTGATATGGATAGTTGCGGCCCCGATATGGACGGTTGCGGCACCGATATGGACAGTTTCGGCACTGATATGGATAGTTGCGGCACCGATATGGACAGTTATCCTCGTACTGATACTTTTTTGAGTATCAGTTCGAGGATGAGTTGCGGCACTGATATGGACAGTTGCGGCCCTAATAGGAACAGTTATCCTCGTACTGATACTTTTTTGAGTATCAGTCCGAGGATGAGTTGCGGCACTGATATGGACAGTTGCGGCACTGATATGGACAGTTGCGGCACTGATATGGACATTTGCGGCACTGATATGCATAGTTGCGGCACCGATATGGACAGTTTCGACACTGATATGGATAGTTGCGGCACCGATATGGACGGTTGCGGCACCGATATGGACAGTTGCGGCACCGATATGGACAGTTGCGGCACCGATATGGACAGTTTCGGCACTGATATGGATAGTTTCGGCACCGATATGGACAGTTGCAGCACTGATATGGATAGTTGCGGCACCGATATGGACTGTTATCCTCGTACTGATACATTTTTGAGTATCAGTCCGAGGATGAGTTGCGGCACTGAAATGGACAGTTGCAGCACTGATATTGACAGTTGCGCCACTGATATTGACAGTTGCGGCACTGATATGGATAGTTGCGGCCCCGATATGGACAGTTCCGGCACTGATATGCATAGTTGCGGCCCCGATATGGACATTTGCGGCACCGATATGGACAGTTGCGGCACTCATACGAACAGTTATCCTCGTAATGATACTTTTTTGAGTATCAGTCCGAGGATGAGTTGCGGCACTGATATGGACAGTTGCGGCACCGATATGGACAGTTTCGGCACTGATATGGATAGTTTCGGCACCGATATGGATAGTTGCGGCACCGATATGGATAGTTTCGGCACCGATATGGATAGTTTCGGCACTGATATTGACAGTTGCGGCACTGATATGGATAGTTGCGGCCCCGATATGGACGGTTGCGGCACCGATATGGACAGTTTCGGCACTGATATAGTTAGTTGCGGCACCGATATGGACAGTTATCCTCGTACTGATACATTTTTGAGTATCAGTCCGAGGATGAGTTGCGGCACCGATATGGACAGTTGCGGCACTGATATGGACAGTTGCGGCACTGATATTGACAGTTCCGGCACTGATATGCATAGTTGCGGCCCCGATATGGACATTTGCGGCACTGATATGGATAGTTGCGGCACTCATACGAACAGTTATCCTCGTACTGATACTTTTTTGAGTATCAGTCCGACGATGAGTTGCGGCACTGATATGGACTGTTGCGGCACTGATATTGACAGTTCCGGCACTGATATGCATAGTTGCGGCCCCGATATGGACATTTGCGGCACTGATATGGATAGTTGCGGCACTCATACGAACAGTTATCCTCGTACTGATACTTTTTTGAGTATCAGTCCGAGGATGAGTTGCGGCACTGATATGGACAGTTGCGGCACTCATACGAACAGTTATCCTCGTACTGATACTTTTTTGAGTATCAGTCCGAGGATGAGTTGCGGCACTGATATGGACAGTTGCGGCACTCATACGAACAGTTGCGGCACCGATATGGACAGTTTCGGCACTGATATGGATAGTTGCGGCACCGATATGGACAGTTATCCTCGTACTGATACTTTTTTGAGTATCAGTCCGAGGATGAGTTGCGGCACCGATATGGACAGTTGCGGCACTGATATGGACAGTTGCGGCACTGATATTGACAGTTCCGGCACTGATATGCATAGTTGCGGCCCCGATATGGACATTTGCGGCACTGATATGGATAGTTGCGGCACTCATACGAACAGTTATCCTCGTACTGATACTTTTTTGAGTATCAGTCCGACGATGAGTTGCGGCACTGATATGGACTGTTGCGGCACTGATATTGACAGTTCCGGCACTGATATGCATAGTTGCGGCCCCGATATGGACATTTGCGGCACTGATATGGATAGTTGCGGCACTCATACGAACAGTTATCCTCGTACTGATACTTTTTTGAGTATCAGTCCGAGGATGAGTTGCGGCACTGATATGGACAGTTGCGGCACTCATACGAACAGTTATCCTCGTACTGATACTTTTTTGAGTATCAGTCCGAGGATGAGTTGCGGCACTGATATGGACAGTTGCGGCACTCATACGAACAGTTGCGGCACCGATATGGACAGTTTCGGCACTGATATGGATAGTTGCGGCACCGATATGGACAGTTATCCTCGTACTGATACTTTTTTGAGTATCAGTCCGAGGATGAGTTGCGGCACTGATATGGACAGTTGCGGCACTGATATTGACAGTTGCGGCACTGATATGGATAGTTGCGGCCCGGATATGGACGGTTGCGGCACCGATATGGATAGTTCCGGCACTGATATGCATAGTTGCGGCCCCGATATGGACATTTGCGGCACCGATATGGACAGTTGCGGCACCGATATGGACAGTTTCGGCACTGATATGGATAGTTTCGGCACCGATATGGACATTTGCGGCACCGATATGGACAGTTGCGGCACCGATATGGACAGTTTCGGCACTGATATGGATAGTTTCGGCACCGATATGGACAGTTTCGGCACTGATATAGTTAGTTGCGGCACCGATATGGACAGTTATCCTCGTACTGATACATTTTTGAGAATCAGTCCGAGGATGAGTTGCGGCACTGAAATGGACAGTTGCGGCACCGATATGGACAGTTGCGGCACCGATATGGACAGTTGCGGCACCGATATTGACAGTTCCGGCACTGATATGCATAGTTGCGGCCCCGATATGGACATTTGCGGCACTGATATGGATAGTTGCGGCACTCATACGAACAGTTATCCTCGTACTGATACTTTTTTGAGTATCAGTCCGACGATGAGTTGCGGCACTGATATGGACTGTTGCGGCACTGATATTGACAGTTCCGGCACTGATATGCATAGTTGCGGCCCCGATATGGACATTTGCGGCACTGATATGGATAGTTGCGGCACTCATACGAACAGTTATCCTCGTACTGATACTTTTTTGAGTATCATTCCGAGGATGAGTTGCGGCACTGATATGTACAGTTGCGGCACTCATACGAACAGTTATCCTAGTACTGATACTTTTTTGAGTATCAGTCCGAGGATGAGTTGCGGCACTGATATGGACATTTGCGGCACTCGATATGGACATTTGCGGCACCGATATGGACAGTTGCGGCACTGATATGGACAGTTGCGGCACCGATATGGACAGTTGCGGCACCGATATGGACAGTTATCCTCGTACTGATACTTTTTTGAGTATCAGTCCGAGGATGAGTTGCGGCACTGATATGGACAGTTGCGGCACTGATATGGACAGTTGCGGCACTGATATGGACAGTTGCGGCACTGATATTGACAGTTGCGGCACTGATATGGACGGTTGCGGCACCGATATGGACAGTTGCGGCACCGATATGGACAGTTGCGGCACCGATATGGACAGTTTAGGCACTGATTTGGATAGTTGCGGTACCGATATGGACAGTTGCAGCACTGATATGGATAGTTGCGGCACCGATATGGACAGTTATCCTCTTACTGATACATTTTTTGAGTATCAGTCCGAGGATGAGTTGCGGCACTGATATGGACAGTTGCGGCACTGATATTGACAGTTGCGGCACTGATATGGTTAGTTTCGGCCCCGATATGGACGGTTGCGGCACCGATATGGACAGTTGCGGCACCGATATGGACAGTTGCGGCACCGATATGGACAGTTGCGGCACCGATATGGACAGTTGCGGCACCGATATGGACAGTTATCCTCGTACTGATACTTTTTTGAGTATCAGTCCGAGGATGAGTTGCGGCACTGATATGGACAGTTGCGGCACTTATACGAACAGTTATCCTCGTACTGATACTTTTTTGAGTATCAGTCCGAGGATGAGTTGCGGCACTGATATGGACAGTTGCGGCACTGATATTGACAGTTGCGGCACTGATATGGATAGTTGCGGCCCCGATATGGACAGTTCCGGCACTGATATGCATAGTTGCGGCACTGATATGGACAGTTGCGGCACTGATATGGACAGTTGCGGCACTCATACGAACAGTTATCCTCGTACTGATACTTTTTTGAGTATCAGTCCGAGGATGAGTTGCGGCACTGATATGGACAGTTGCGGCACCGATATGGACAGTTTCGGCACTGATATGGATAGTTGCGGCACCGATATGGACAGTTGCGGCACCGATATGGACAGTTGCGGCACCGATATGGACAGTTGCGGCACCGATATGGACAGTTGCGGCACTGATATGGATAGTTGCGGCCCCGATATGGACGGTTGCGGCACCGATATGGACAGTTGCAGCATCGATATGGATAGTTGCGGCACCGATATGGACAGTTATCCTCTTACTGATACTTTTTTGAGTATCAGTCCGAGGATGAGTTGCGGCACTGATATGGACAGTTGCGGCACTTATACGAACAGTTATCCTCGTACTGATACTTTTTTGAGTATCAGTCCGAGGATGAGTTGCGGCACTGATATGGACATTTGCGGCACTGATATGGACAGTTGCGGCACCGATATGGATAGTTGCGGCACCGATATAGACAGTTATCCGCGTACTGATACTTTTTTGAGTATCAGTCCGAGGATGATTTACGGCACTGATATGGACAGTTGCGGCACTCATACGAACAGTTATCCTCATACTGATATTTTTTTGAGTATCAGTCCGAAGATGAGTTGCGGCACTGATATGGACAGTTGCGGCACCGATATGGACAGTTGCGGCACGGATATGGACGGTTGCGGCACCGATATGGACAGTTTCGGCACTGATATGGATAGTTTCGGCACCGATATGGATAGTTGCGGCACCGATATGGATAGTTTCGGCACCGATATGGATAGTTTCGGCACTGATATTGACAGTTGCGGCACTGATATGGATAGTTGCGGCCCCGATATGGACGGTTGCGGCACCGATATGGACAGTTTCGGCACTGATATAGTTAGTTGCGGCACCGATATGGACAGTTATCCTCGTACTGATACATTTTTGAGTATCAGTCCGAGGATGAGTTGCGGCACCGATATGGACAGTTGCGGCACTGATATGGACAGTTGCGGCACTGATATTGACAGTTCCGGCACTGATATGCATAGTTGCGGCCCCGATATGGACATTTGCGGCACTGATATGGATAGTTGCGGCACTCATACGAACAGTTATCCTCGTACTGATACTTTTTTGAGTATCAGTCCGACGATGAGTTGCGGCACTGATATGGACTGTTGCGGCACTGATATTGACAGTTCCGGCACTGATATGCATAGTTGCGGCCCCGATATGGACATTTGCGGCACTGATATGGATAGTTGCGGCACTCATACGAACAGTTATCCTCGTACTGATACTTTTTTGAGTATCAGTCCGAGGATGAGTTGCGGCACTGATATGGACATTTGCGGCACTGATATGGACAGTTGCGGCACCGATATGGATAGTTGCGGCACCGATATGGACAGTTATCCGCGTACTGATACTTTTTTGAGTATCAGTCCGAGGATGATTTGCGGCACTGATATGGACAGTTGCGGCACTCATACGAACAGTTATCCTCATACTGATACTTTTTTGAGTATCAGTCCGAAGATGAGTTGCGGCACTGATATGGACAGTTGCGGCACTGATATGGACGGTTGCGGCACCGATATGGACAGTTGCGGCACTGATATTGACAGTTGCGGCACTGATATGGACATTTGCGGCACCGATATGGACGGTTGCGGCACCGATATGGACAGTTCCGGCACTGATATGCATAGTTGCGGCCCCGATATGGACATTTGCGTCCCCGATATGGACAGTTGCGGCACCGATATGGACAGTTGCGGCACCGATATGGACAGTTTCGGCACTGATATGGACATTTGCGGCACCGATATGGACAGTTGCGGCACTCATACGAACAGTTATCCGCGTACTGATACTTTTTTGAGTATCAGTCCGAGGATGATTTGCGGCACTGATATGGACAGTTGCGGCACTCATACGAACAGTTATCCGCGTACTGATACTTTTTTGAGTATTAGTCCGAGGATGAGTTGCGGCACTGATATGGACATTTGCGGCACTGATATGGACAATTGCGGCACCGATATGGATAGTTGCGGCACCGATATGGACAGTTATCCGCGTACTGATACTTTTTGAGTATCAGTCCGAGGATGATTTGCGGCACTGATATGGACAGTTGCGGCACTCATACGAACAGTTATCCTCATACTGATATTTTTTTGAGTATTAGTCCGAGGATGAGTTGCGGCACTGATATGGACATTTGCGGCACTGATATGGACAGTTGCGGCACCGATATGGATAGTTGCGGCACCGATATGGACAGTTATCCGCGTACTGATACTTTTTTGAGTATCAGTCCGAAGATGAGTTGCGGCACTGATATGGACAGTTGCGGCACTGATATGGACGGTTGCGGCACTGATATGGACAGTTGCGGCACTGATATGGACAGTTGCGGCACTGATATGGATAGTTGCGGCACCGATATGGACGGTTGCGGCACCGATATGGACAGTTCCGGCACTGATATGCATAGTTGCGGCCCCGATATGGACATTTGCGTCCCCGATATGGACAGTTGCGGCACCGATATGGACAGTTGCGGCACCGATATGGACAGTTTCGGCACTGATATGGACATTTGCGGCACCGATATGGAAAGTTGCGGCACTCATACGAACAGTTATCCTCGTACTGATACTTTTTTGAGTATCAGTCCGAGGATAATTTGCGGCACGGATATGGAAAGTTGCGGCACTCATACGAACAGTTATCCTCGTACTGATACTTTTTTGAGTATCAGTCCGAGGATGAGTTGCGGCACTGATATGGACATTTGCGGCACCGATATGGACATTTGCGGCACCGATATGGACAGTTGCGGCACCGATATGGACAGTTGCGGCACTGATATGGACAGTTGCGGCACTCATACGAACAGTTATCCTCGTACTGATACTTTTTTGAGTATCAGTCCGACGATGAGTTGCGGCACTGATATGGAAAGTTGTGGCACTCATACAAACAGTTATCCTCGTACTGATACTTTTTTGAGTATCAGTCCGAGGATGAGTTGCGGCACTGATATGGACAGTTGCGGCATTCATACGAACAGTTGCGGCACCGATATGGACAGTTTCGGCACTGATATGGATAGTTGCGGCACCGATATGGACAGTTATCCTCGTACTGATACTTTTTGAGTATCAGTCCGAGGATGAGTTGCGGCACTGATATGGACAGTTGCGGCACTCATACGAACAGTTATCCTCGTACTGATACTTTTTTGAGTATCAGTCCGAGGATGAGTTGCGGCACTGATATGGACAGTTGCGGCACTCATACAAACAGTTGCGGCACCGATATGGACAGTTTCGGCACTGATATGGATAGTTGCGGCACCGATATGGACAGTTATCCTCGTAATGATACTTTTTTGAGTATCAGTCCGAGGATGAGTTGCGGCACTGATATGGACAGTTGCGGCACCGATATGGACAGTTTCGGCACTGATATGGATAGTTGCGGCACCGATATGGACAGTTGCGGCACCGATATGGACAGTTGCGGCACTGATATGGACAGTTGCGGCACTCATACGAACAGTTATCCTCGTACTGATACTTTTTTGAGTATCAGTCCGAGGATGAGTTGCGGCACCGATATGGACAGTTGCGGCACCGATATGGACAGTTGCGGCACCGATATGGATAGTTGCGGCCCCGAAATGGACAGTTGCGGCACCGATATGGACAGTTTCGGCACTGATATGGATAGTTGCGGCACCGATATGGACAGTTTCGGCACTGATATGGACAGTTGCGGCACTCATACGAACAGTTATCCTCGTACTGATACTTTTTTGAGTATCAGTCCGAGGATGAGTTGCGGCACCGATATGGACAGTTGCGGCACTCATACGAACAGTTATCCTCGTACTGATACTTTTTTGAGTATCAGTCCGAGGATGAGTTGCGGCACTGATATGGACAGTTGCGGCATTCATACGAACAGTTGCGGCACCGATATGGACAGTTTCGGCACTGATATGGATAGTTGCGGCACCGATATGGACAGTTATCCTCGCACTGATACTTTTTTGAGTATCAGTCCGAGGATGAGTTGCGGCACTGATATGGACAGTTGCGGCACTGATATTGACAGTTGCGGCACTGATATGGATAGTTGCGGCCCGGATATGGACGGTTGCGGCACCGATATGGATAGTTCCGGCACTGATATGCATAGTTGCGGCCCCGATATGGACATTTGAGGCACCGATATGGACAGTTGCGGCACCGATATGGACAGTTGCGGCACCGATATGGACAGTTTCGGCACCGATATGGATAGTTGCGGCACCGATATGGACAGTTGCAGCACTGATATGGATAGTTGCGGCACCGATATGGACAGTTATCCTCGTACTGATACATTTTTTGAGTATCAGTCCGAGGATGAGTTGCGGCACTGATATGGACAGTTGCGGCACTGATATTGACAGTTGCGGCACTGATATGGATAGTTGCGGCCCCGATATGGACAGTTGCGGCACCGATATGGACAGTTTCGGCACTGATATGGATAGTGGCGGCACCGATATGGACAGTTTCGGCACTGATATGGACTGTTGCGGCACTCATACGAACAGTTATCCTCGCACTGATACTTTTTTGAGTATCAGTCCGAGGATGAGTTGCGGCACTGATATGGACTGTTGCGGCACTGATATTGACAGTTCCGGCACTGATATGGATAGTTGCGGCACCGATATGGACAGTTATCCTCGTACTGATACTTTTTTGAGTATCAGTCCGAGGATGAGTTGCGGCACTGATATGGACAGTTGCGGCACTGATATTGACAGTTGCGGCACTGATATGGATAGTTGCGGCCCGGATATGGACGGTTGCGGCACCGATATGGATAGTTCCGGCACTGATATGCATAGTTGCGGCCCCGATATGGACATTTGAGGCACCGATATGGACAGTTGCGGCACCGATAAGGACAGTTGCGGCACCGATATGGACAGTTTCGGCACTGATATGGATAGTTTCGGCACCGATATGGACAGTTGCAGCACTGATATGGATAGTTGCGGCACCGATATGGACAGTTATCCTCGTACTGATACTTTTTTGAGTATCAGTCCGAGGATGAGTTGCGGCACTGATATGGACAGTTGCGGCACTGATATTGACAGTTTCGGCACTGATATGGATAGTGGCGGCACCGATATGGACAGTTTCGGCACTGATATGGACAGTTGCGGCATTCATACGAACAGTTGCGGCACCGATATGGACAGTTTCGGCACTGATATGGATAGTTGCGGCACCGATATGGACAGTTATCCTCGTACTGATACTTTTTTGAGTATCAGTCCGAGGATGAGTTGCGGCACTGATATGGACAGTTGCGGCACTGATATTGACAGTTGCGGCACTGATATGGATAGTTGCGGCCCGGATATGGACGGTTGCGGCACCGATATGGATAGTTCCGGCACTGATATGCATAGTTGCGGCCCCGATATGGACATTTGAGGCACCGATATGGACAGTTGCGGCACCGATAAGGACAGTTGCGGCACCGATATGGACAGTTTCGGCACTGATATGGATAGTTTCGGCACCGATATGGACAGTTGCAGCACTGATATGGATAGTTGCAGCACCGATATGGACAGTTATCCTCGTACTGATACATTTTTGAGTATCAGTCCGAGGATGAGTTGCGGCACTGATATGGACAGTTGCGGCACTGATATTGACAGTTGCGGCACTGATATGGATAGTTGCGGCCCCGATATGGACAGTTGCGGCACCGATATGGACAGTTTCGGCACTGATATGGATAGTGGCGGCACCGATATGGACAGTTTCGGCACTGATATGGACTGTTGCGGCACTCATACGAACAGTTATCCTCGCACTGATACTTTTTTGAGTATCAGTCCGAGGATGAGTTGCGGCACTGATATGGACTGTTGCGGCACTGATATTGACAGTTCCGGCACTGATATGCATAGTTGCGGCCCCGATATGGACATTTGCGGCACTGATATGGATAGTTGCGGCACTCATACGAACAGTTATCCTCGTACTGATACTTTTTTGAGTATCAGTCCGACGATGAGTTGCGGCACCGATATGGACAGTTGCGATACTGATATGGACAGTTGCGGCACTGATATTGACAGTTGCGGCACTGATATGGACATTTGCGGCACCGATATGGACGGTTGCGGCACCGATATGGACAGTTGCGGCACCGATATGGACAGTTTCGGCACTGATATGGATAGTTGTGGCACTGATATGGATAGTTGCGGCCCCGATATGGACATTTGCGGCACTGATATGCATAGTTGCGGCCCCGATATGGACATTTGCGGCACCGATATGGACAGTTGCGGCACTCATACGAACAGTTATCCTCGTAATGATACTTTTTTGAGTATCAGTCCGAGGATGAGTTGCGGCACTGATATGGACAGTTGCGGCACCGATATGGACAGTTTCGGCACTGATATGGATAGTTTCGGCACCGATATGGATAGTTGCGGCACCGATATGGATAGTTTCGGCACCGATATGGATAGTTTCGGCACTGATATTGACAGTTGCGGCACTGATATGGATAGTTGCGGCCCCGATATGGACGGTTGCGGCACCGATATGGACAGTTTCGGCACTGATATAGTTAGTTGCGGCACCGATATGGACAGTTATCCTCGTACTGATACATTTTTGAGTATCAGTCCGAGGATGAGTTGCGGCACTGAAATGGACAGTTGCGGCACCGATATGGACAGTTGCGGCACTGATATGGACAGTTGCGGCACTGATATTGACAGTTCCGGCACTGATATGCATAGTTGCGGCCCCGATATGGACATTTGCGGCACTGATATGGATAGTTGCGGCACTCATACGAACAGTTATCCTCGTACTGATACTTTTTTGAGTATCAGTCCGACGATGAGTTGCGGCACTGATATGGACTGTTGCGGCACTGATATTGACAGTTCCGGCACTGATATGCATAGTTGCGGCCCCGATATGGACATTTGCGGCACTGATATGGATAGTTGCGGCACTCATACGAACAGTTATCCTCGTACTGATACTTTTTTGAGTATCAGTCCGAGGATGAGTTGCGGCACTGATATGGACAGTTGCGGCACTCATACGAACAGTTATCCTCGTACTGATACTTTTTTGAGTATCAGTCCGAGGATGAGTTGCGGCACTGATATGGACAGTTGCGGCACTCATACGAACAGTTGCGGCACCGATATGGACAGTTTCGGCACTGATATGGATAGTTGCGGCACCGATATGGACAGTTATCCTCGTACTGATACTTTTTTGAGTATCAGTCCGAGGATGAGTTGCGGCACTGATATGGACAGTTGCGGCACTGATATTGACAGTTGCGGCACTGATATGGATAGTTGCGGCCCGGATATGGACGGTTGCGGCACCGATATGGATAGTTCCGGCACTGATATGCATAGTTGCGGCCCCGATATGGACATTTGCGGCACCGATATGGACAGTTGCGGCACCGATATGGACAGTTGCGGCACCGATATGGACAGTTTCGGCACTGATATGGATAGTTTCGGCACCGATATGGACAGTTGCAGCACTGATATGGATAGTTGCGGCACCGATATGGACAGTTATCCTCGTACTGATACATTTTTGAGTATCAGTCCGAGGATGAGTTGCGGCACTGATATGGACAGTTGCGGCACTGATATTGACAGTTGCGGCACTGATATGGATAGTTGCGGCCCCGATATGGACAGTTGCGGCACCGATATGGACAGTTTCGGCACTGATATGGACAGTTGCGGCACTCATACGAACAGTTATCCTCGCACTGATACTTTTTTGAGTATCAGTCCGAGGATGAGTTGCGGCACTGATATGGACTGTTGCGGCACTGATATTGACAGTTCCGGCACTGATATGCATAGTTGCGGCCCCGATATGGACATTTGCGGCACTGATATGGATAGTTGCGGCACTCATACGAACAGTTATCCTCGTACTGATACTTTTTTGAGTATCAGTCCGACGATGAGTTGTGGCACCGATATGGACAGTTGCGATACTGATATGGACAGTTGCGGCACTGATATGGATAGTTGCGGCACCGATATGGACAGTTGCGGCACTGATATGGACGGTTGCGGCACCGATATGGACAGTTGCGGCACCGATATGGACAGTTTCGGCACTGATATGGATAGTTGCGGCACTGATATGGATAGTTGCGGCACTCATACGAACAGTTATCCTCGTACTGATACTTTTTTGAGTATCAGTCCGAGGATGAGTTGCGGCACCGATATGGACAGTTGCGGCACCGATATGGACAGTTGCGGCACCGATATGGACAGTTGCGGCACCGATATGGACAGTTATCCGCGTACTGATACTTTTTTGAGTATCAGTCCGAGGATGATTTGCGGCACTGATATGGACAGTTGCGGCACTCATACGAACAGTTATCCTCATACTGATACTTTTTTGAGTATCAGTCCGAAGATGAGTTGCGGCACCGATATGGACAGTTTCGGCACCCATATGGACAGTTGCGGCACAGCTATGGACAGTTGCGGCACCGATATGGACAGTTGCGGCACTGATATGGACATTTGCGGCACCGATATGGACGGTTGCGGCACCGATATGGACAGTTGCGGCACTGATATGGATAGTTGCGGCCCCGATATGGACAGTTGCGGCACCGATATGGACAGTTGCGGCACCGATATGGACAGTTGCGGCACCGATATGGACAGTTGCGGCACTGATATGGACATTTGCGGCACCGATATGGACAGTTGCGGCACTCATACGAACAGTTATCCTCGTACTGATACTTTTTTGAGTATCAGTCCGAGGATGAGTTGCGGCACTGATATGGACAGTTGCGGCACTCATACGAACAGTTATCCTCGTAATGATACTTTTTTGAGTATCATTCCGAGGATGAGTTGCGGCACTGATATGGACATTTGCGGCACCGATATGGACAGTTGCGGCACCGATATGGATAGTTGCGGCACCGATATAGACAGTTATCCGCGTACTGATACTTTTTTGAGTATCAGTCCGAGGATGATTTGCGGCACTGATATGGACAGTTGCGGCACTCATACGAACAGTTATCCTCATACTGATATTTTTTTTGAGTATCAGTCCGAAGATGAGTTGCGGCACTGATATGGACAGTTGCGGCACTGATATGGACGGTTGCGGCACCGATATGGACAGTTGCGGCACTGATATGGACAGTTGCGGCACTGATATGGATAGTTGCGGCCCCGATATGGACGGTTGCGGCACCGATATGGACAGTTTAGGCACTGATATGGATAGTTGCGGCACCGATATGAACAGTTGCGACACCGATATGGACAGTTGCAGCACCGATATGGACAGTTGCGGCACCGATATGGACAGTTGCGGCACTGATATGGACAGTTGCGGCACCGATATGGACAGTTGCGGCACTCACACGAACAGTTATCCTCGTACAGATACTTTTTTGAGTATCAGTCCGAGGATGAGTTGCGGCACTGATATGGACAGTTGCGGCACTCATACGAACAGTTATCCGCGTACTGATACTTTTTTTGAGTATAAGTCCGAAGATGAGTTGCGGCACCGATATGGACAGTTGCGGCACCGATATGGACAGTTGCGGCACCGATATGGACAGTTGCGGCACTGATATGGACAGTTGCGGCACCGATATGGATAGTTGCGGCACCGATATGGACAGTTATCCTCTTACTGATACTTTTTTGAGTATCAGTCCGAGGATGAGTTGCGGCACTGATATGGACATTTGCGGCACTGATATAGACAGTTGCGGCATTGATATGGACATTTGCGGCACCGATATGGACGGTTGCGGCACCGATATGGATAGTTGCGGCACCGATATGGACATTTGCGGCACCGATATGGACAGTTGCGGCACCGATATGGACAGTTGCGGCACCGATATGGACAGTTGCGGCACCGATATGGACAGTTTCGGCACTGATATGGATAGTTGCGGCACTGATATGGATAGTTGCGGCCCTGATATGGACATTTGCGTCACCGATATGGACAGTTGCGGCACTGATATGGACAGTTGCGGCACTGATTTGGACAGTTGCAGCACTGATATGGATAGTTGCGGCTCCGATATGGACAGTTGCGGCACTGATATGGACAGTTGCGGCACTCATACGAACAGTTATCCTCGTACTGATACTTTTTTGAGTATCAGTCCGACGATGAGTTGCGGCACCGATATGGACATTTTCGGCACCGATATGGACAGTTGCGGCCCCGATATGGATAGTTGCGGCCCCGATATGGACATTTGCGGCACCGATATGGACAGTTGCGGCACCGATATGGACATTTGCGGCACTGAGTATAAGTCCGAAGATGAGTTGCGGCACTTATATGGACAGTTGCGGCACCGATATGGACAGTTGCAGCACCGATATGGACATTTGCGGCACCGATATGGACAGTTGCGGCACCGATATGGACAGTTGCGGCACCGATATGGACAGTTGCGGCACCGATATGGATAGTTGCGGCACCGATATGGACAGTTGCGGCACTCATACGAACAGTTATCCTCGTACTGATACTTTTTTGAGTATCAGTCCGAGGATGAGTTGCGGCACCGATATGGACATTTGCGGCACCGATATGGACAGTTGCGGCACCGATATGGACAGTTGCGGCACCGATATGGACAGTTGCGGCACTGATATGGATAGTTGTGGCACCGATATGGATAGTTGTGGCACCGATATGGACAGTTATCCTCGTACTGATACTTTTTTGAGTATCAGTCCGAGGATGAGTTGCGGCACTGATATGGACAGTTGCGGCACCGATATGGACAGTTGCGGCACCGATATGGACAGTTGCAGCACTGATATGGATAGTTGCGGCACCGATATGGACAGTTGCGGCACCGATATGGACAGTTGCGGCACCGATATGGACAGTTGCGGCACTGATATGGATAGTTGCGGCACTGATATGGACAGTTGCGGCACTCATACGAACAGTTATCCTCGTACTGATACTTTTTTGAGTATCAGTCCGACGATGAGTTGCGGCACTGATATGGACATTTGCGGCACCGATATGGACAGTTGCGGCACCGATATGGACAGTTGCAGCACTGATATGGACAGTTGCAGCACTGATATGGATAGTTGCGGCACCGATATGGACAGTTGCGGCACCGATATGGACAGTTGCGGCACTCATACGAACAGTTATCCTCGTACTGATACTTTTTTGAGTATCAGTCCGACGATGAGTTGCGGCACCGATATGGACATTTGCGGCACCGATATGGACAGTTGCAGCACTGATATGGACATTTTCGGCACCGATATGGACAGTTGCGGCCCCGATATGGATAGTTGCGGCCCCGATATGGACATTTGCGGCACCGATATGGACAGTTGCGGCACCGATATGGACATTTGCGGCACTGAGTATAAGTCCGAAGATGAGTTGCGGCACTTATATGGACAGTTGCGGCACTGATATGGACAGTTGCGGCACCGATATGGACAGTTGCGGCACTGATATGGACAGTTGCGGCACCGATATGGACAGTTGCGGCACCGATATGGACAGTTGCGGCACTGATATGGACAGTTGCGGCACCGATATGGACAGTTGCGGCACTCATACGAACAGTTATCCTCGTACTGATACTTTTTTGAGTATCAGTCCGACGATGAGTTGCGGCACTGATATGGACATTTGCGGCACCGATATGGACAGTTGCGGCACCGATATGGACAGTTGCGGCACTGATATGGATAGTTGCGGCACTGATATGGATAGTTGCGGCACTGATATGGATAGTTGCGGCACTCATACGAACAGTTATCCTCGTACTGATACTTTTTTGAGTATCAGTCCGAGGATGAGTTGCGGCACTGATATGGACATTTGCGGCACTGATATGGACAGATGCGGCACCGATATGGATAGTTGCGGCACCGATATGGACAGTTATCCGCGTACTGATACTTTTTTGAGTATCAGTCCGAGGATGATTTGCGGCACTGATATGGACAGTTGCGGCACTCATACGAACAGTTATCCTCATACTGATACTTTTTTGAGTATCAGTCCGAAGATGAGTTGCGGCACTGATATGGACGGTTGCGGCACCGATATGGACAGTTGCGGCACTGATATTGATAGTTGCGGCACTGATATGGATAGTTGCGGCCCCGATATGGACGGTTGCGGCACAGATATGGACAGTTCCGGCACTGATATGCATAGTTGCGGCCCCGATATGGACATTTGCGTCACCGATATGGACAGTTGCGGCACCGATATGGACAGTTGCGGCACCGATATGGACAGTTGCGGCACCGATATGGACAGTTTCGGCACTCATACGAACAGTTATCCGCGTACTGATACTTTTTTGAGTATAAGTCCGAAGATTTGTTGCGGCACTGATATGGACAGTTGCGGCACTGATATGGACGGTTGCGGCACCGATATGGACAGTTCCGGCACTGATATGCATAGTTGCGGCCCCGATATGGACATTTGCGGCACCGATATGGACAGATGCGGCACCGATATGGACAGTTGCGGCACCGATATGGACAGTTTCGGCACTGATATGGATAGTTGTGGCACCGATATGGACAGTTATCCTCGTAGTGATACTTTTTTGAGTATCAGTCCGAGGATGATTTGCGGCACTGATATGGACAGTTGCGGCACTCATACGAACAGTTATCCGCGTACTGATACTTTTTTGAGTATAAGTCCGAAGATTTGTTGCGGCACTGATATGGACAGTTGCGGCACTGATATGGACGGTTGCGGCACCGATATGGACAGTTCCGGCACTGATATGCATAGTTGCGGCCCCGATATGGACATTTGCGGCACCGATATGGACAGTTGCGGCACCGATATGGACAGTTGCGGCACCGATATGGACAGTTTCGGCACTGATATGGATAGTTGTGGCACCGATATGGACAGTTATCCTCGTACTGATACTTTTTTGAGTATCAGTCCGAGGATGAGTTGCGGCACTGATATGGACAGTTGCGGCACCGATATGCACAGTTGCGGCACTCATACGAACAGTTATCCTCGTACTGATACTTTTTTGAGTATCAGTCCGAGGATGAGTTGCGGCACTGATATGGACAGTTGCGGCACCGATATGGACAGTTGCGGCACTCATACGAACAGTTATCCTTGTACTGATACTTTTTTGAGTATCAGTCCGAAGATGAGTTGCGGCACTGATATGGACAGTTGCGGCACCGATATTTACAGTTGCAGCACTGATATGGACATTTGCGGCACCGATATGGACAGTTGCGGCCCCCGATATGGATAGTTGCGGCCCCGATATGGACATTTGCGGCACCGATATGGACAGTTGCGGCACCGATATGGACATTTGCGGCACCGATTTGGACAGTTTCGGCACTGATATGGATAGTTGCGGCACTGATATGGATAGTTGCGGCACTCATACGAACAGTTATCCTCGTACTGATACTTTTTTGAGTTTCAGTCCGAGGATGAGTTGCGGCACTGATATGGACATTTGCGGCACCGATATGGACAGTTGCGGCACTGATATGGACAGTTGCGGCACTGATTTGGACAGTTGCAGCACTGATATGGATAGTTGCGGCTCCGATATGGACAGTTGCGGCACTGATATGGACAGTTGCGGCAATCATACGAACAGTTATCCTCGTACTGATACTTTTTTGAGTATCAGTCAGAGGATGAGTTGCGGCACCGATATGGACATTTGCGGCACCGATATGGACAGTTGCAGCACTGATATGGACATTTTCGGCACCGATATGGACAGTTGCGGCCCCGATATGGATAGTTGCGGCCCCGATATGGACATTTGCGGCACCGATATGGACAGTTGCGGCACCGATATGGACATTTGCGGCACTGAGTATAAGTCCGAAGATGAGTTGCGGCACTTATATGGACAGTTGCGGCACTGATATGGACAGTTGCGGCACTGATATGGACAGTTGCGGCACCGATATGGACAGTTGCGGCACCGATATGGACAGTTGCGGCACCGATTTGGACAGTTTCGGCACTGATATGGACATTTGCGGCACCGATATGGACAGTTGCGGCCCCGATATGGATAGTTGCGGCACCGATATGGACATTTGCGGCACCGATATGGACAGTTGCGGCACCGATATGGACATTTGCGGCACCGATATGGACAGTTGCGGCACTGATATGGATAGTTGCGGCACTGATATGGATAGTTGCGGCACTCATACGAACAGTTATCCTCGTACTGATACTTTTTTGAGTATCAGTCCGAGGATGAGTTGCGGCACTGATATGGACATTTGCGGCACCGATATGGACAGTTGCGGCACTGATATGGACAGTTGCGGCACTGATATGGACAGTTGCAGCACTGATATGGATAGTTGCGGCACCGATATGGACAGTTGCGGCACTGATATGGACAGTTGCGGCACTCATACGAACAGTTATCCTCGTACTGATACTTTTATGAGTATCAGTCCGACGATGAGTTGCGGCACCGATATGGACATTTGCGGCACCGATATGGACAGTTGCAGCACTGATATGGACATTTTCGGCACCGATATGGACAGTTGCGGCCCCGATATGGATAGTTGCGGCCCCGATATGGACATTTGCGGCACCGATATGGACAGTTGCGGCACCGATATGGACATTTGCGGCACTGAGTATAAGTCCGAAGATGAGTTGCGGCACTGATATGGACAGTTGCGGCACTGATATGGACAGTTGCGGCACCGATATGGACAGTTGCGGCACCGATATGGACAGTTGCGGCACCGATATGGACAGTTGCGGCACCGATATGGACAGTTGCGGCACTGATATGGATAGTTGCGGCACTGATATGGATAGTTGCGGCACTCATACGAACAGTTATCCTCGTACTGATACTTTTTTGAGTATCAGTCCGAGGATGAGTTGCGGCACTGATATGGACATTTGCGGCACCGATATGGACAGTTGCGGCACCGATATGGACAGTTGCGGCATCGATATGGACAGTTTCGGCACTGATATGGATAGTTGTGGCACTGATATGGATAGTTGCGGCACTCATACGAACAGTTATCCTCGTACTGATACTTTTTGAGTATCAGTCCGAGGATGAGTTGCGGCACTGATATGGACATTTGCGGCACTGATATGGACAGTTGCGGCACCGATATGGATAGTTGCGGCACCGATATGGACAGTTATCCGCGTACTGATACTTTTTTGAGTATCAGTCCGAGGATGATTTGCGGCACTGATATGGACAGTTGCGGCACTCATACGAACAGTTATCCTCATACTGATACTTTTTTGAGTATCAGTCCGAGGATGAGTTGCGGCACCGATATGGACAGTTGCGGCACCGATATGGACAGTTGCGGCACCGATATGGACAGTTGCGGCACTGATATGGATAGTTGCGGCCCCGATATGGACGGTTGCGGCACCGATATGGACAGTTCCGGCACTGATATGCATAGTTGCGGCCCCGATATGGACATTTGCGTCACCGATATGGACAGTTGCGGCACCGATATGGACAGTTGCGGCACCGATATGGACAGTTTCGGCACTCATACGAACAGTTATCCTCGTACTGATACTTTTTTGAGTATCAGTCCGAGGATGAGTTGCGGCACTGATATGGACAGTTGCGGCACTGATATGGACAGTTGCGGCACTGATATGGACAGTTCCGGCACTGATATGCATAGTTGCGGCCCCGATATGGACATTTGCGGCACCGATATGGACAGTTGCGGCACCGATATGGACAGTTGCGGCACCGATATGGACAGTTATCCTCGTACTGATACTTTTTTGAGTATCAGTCCGAGGATGATTTGCGGCACTGATATGGACAGTTGCGGCACTCATACGAACAGTTATCCGCGTACTGATACTTTTTTTGAGTATAAGTCCGAAGATTTGTTGCGGCACTGATATGGATAGTTGCGGCACTGATATGGATAGTTGCGGCACTCATACGAACAGTTATCCTCGTACTGATACTTTTTTGAGTATCAGTCCGAGGATGAGTTGCGGCACTGATATGGACATTTGCGGCACCGATATGGACAGTTGCGGCACCGATATGGACAGTTATCCTCGTACTGATACTTTTTTGAGTATCAGTCCGAGGATGAGTTGCGGCACTGATATGGACAGTTGCGGCACTGATATGGACAGTTATCCTCGTACTGATACTTTTTGAGTATCAGTCCGAGGATGAGTTG
>JAKIJQ010000601.1:0-22997 GCA_023373905.1 Rhizoglyphus robini | reverse complement strand
TGGTGCCCGTCCGAACCAGACGTAAACATCCTCTGTCGAACATTCACCCACCGTGTAACTGACAACAATTCATCGTAATGATCTGTACGTGCCTTAACGACAGCTTCCCACGATCTGGATTAAACCAGCGCATTCCGATCTCACCGGAACGCATCCAGTTCACTAACTCACTAACTATCAACACACACACATCCTATGTAATGGCCAGTTGCTCATTGCAACCTGCCAGTTGGATTTGATCAGTCGAGCGAACAACACCTCGACTTCATGTATCAATCTCACTTGATGATTCAATAAACTCGTTCGTTCCAAAACACTACACTGGTGACCCGAACTACGAACACGCGGTTATCCATCCAAATGGAACCAGTAACACACTGGTGACCGACTACAAACACGCCAAAATCATCAAACCAACGCGCCAACTCATCATCGTTGCAACTAACAACGAATGTCCAGCAAATCATCGGACGACGAAAACAACGACGCAAACAACGACAACCAACTCGACCTATCCACAGAATTTGTCTCAGCCTAGGCCAGTACTCTACCAAAAGTACCGTCTCCACCCCCTCTTCACAGACCATTTGTCCCAATCGCTTCTCCAAGTAAGTCAATTCAACAAATTGTCATTCCATCCAAAATGGCAGAAGCCGCAGCACTTAAAGCCCTTCATGATGCTATGATTGCCGCAGTGGCAGTCAAGGGACCGCCGTGGTATCCTGAGGATCCAGCCATGTGGTTCAATCAGATGAACGCCCAATTTCACCTCGCGGGGATAACAAAAGAGGAAACAAAATACTACCATGTTATGCAAGTCATACCTTCTAAAGTAGCAACTGAGGCTCGTCACATTACTGGCAAAGCCACTTACGAAACAGGCGATTTTGACAAATTGAAAGCCATTGTAATCAAGAATTATGGCGAAAGCAATCTTCAGCGACTCAACATGATTCTGGACACCGAACAAATGGGTGACAGAACTCCATCACAATTCTACCGATTTCTGCAATCAAAGGTTGGTGATATGAAGGTTGACGACACCATCCTAAAAAATCGCTGGTTGGCAAAACTACCAGAGAAAATCAAAACCGCTATCAGTGGTTTGCAAAAGGCAATAGCAAATTGGGATGAACTACTCGAGTCTGCTGACAACATTTTCGAAATCTGCAAAGATTCAGCCCCATCCATCGCAGCTGTTTCAACCGATCATCGTCATTCTCGCAACCGCTCGAACAGTGTGTCCAGCAATCGCTCTTATCGCTCTTATCGCGGACGTTCTAAATCACCTGGACGCCGAAACAACCGAGGTTTCGACCCAAATGGCAAGAATTGCTGGTACCACTGGCGCTTCGGTGACAAAGCACAAAAGTGCGCCGAAAATTGCCAATTCAAGAAGGGAAACTCCCGTCAGTAGCTTCGATGGCGACAACTGCTACTGATCACCGCGCAAGTCGCCTATTCATCTTGACAAACGCTCTCACACCAAATACCTAATCGACACGGGAAGCGAAATTTCAGTTTTGCCCGCATCAATGTTTAAGAATCTCAAAGCATCGGACTACAAAGTTTATGCTGCAAACGGCTCGCCAATCCGCACATACGGACAACGCCTTATCAAGCTCGATCTTGATCTGCGAAAGGACTTCAGATGGCCTTTCATCATTGCTGATACAACTCACGCAATCATCGGTGCAGATTTTCTCCGCGAATTTCACTTAGCTCCATACTTGGCTGAGAAGAAACTGGTTGACATGATCACCAAATTCGCAGTAAAATGCCAATCTGCTCCAGCACCTTCATTGGGCCTTAGCACAATCAACAGCAACTCTCCGATCCACGATCTCTTAAAGCAATTTCCCGAAATCACTCGCTCATCAACAGTTGGCGAAGTGAAACATAATGTACGACATCGCATCGAAACAACAGGAAAGCCAGTTCATGCGAGAGCCCGTCGACTTGCGCCCGAAACCCTCAAAGCAGCGAAAGCCGAATTCGAGCAAATGCTTGCTCAAGGTATCATTCGGCCTTCTCAATCAGACCACGCATCCCCACTTCACATGGTCAAGAAAAGCAACAACGACTGGCGCCCCTGTGGCGATTATCGCCCTCTCAACGCACAAACCAAACCCGATCGCTATCCTGTTCCGCATCTGCAGGACTTTACATCCAATTTGAGTGGTTGCACGATCTTTTCTTCAATTGATCTTGTCAAAGCGTACCACCAAATTCCAATTCACGAAGATGACATACACAAAACTGCTGTCATCACACCTTTTGGCTTATTCGAATATCTTTTTATGTCTTTTGGTCTCAGAAATGCTCCAAACACGTTTCAACGTTTCATGGACTCAATCACACGCGATTTGGATTTTGTATTTGTCTACCTGGACGACATACTAATTGCATCCAAATCACTCATCGAGCACAAGCAACACTTGGAAATTCTTTTCAAACGACTCAAGGAATATGGTTTAACCATAAACGTCGCCAAATGTCAGTTCGCTCAAACCGAACTTACCTTTCTTGGACATCTTGTCAATCAAGACGGAATCGCACCTCTACCGCAAAAAGTGGACGCAATTCGCGATTTTCCCAAACCAATCACCAAGAAGCAATTGCGACGCTTCCTTGGCATGTCAAACTTCTATCGACGATTTCAAAGAGGAGTTGCAACACTCTTAAAACCGTTACACGACATGCTCAAACAAAAAGCTCGAAATCTTACATGGACCGACTTAGAAAGCAACGCATTCGAAGCAACAAAAACCGCACTCGCCGACATGGTTCTTCTTCATTACCCAAAGCCAAATGCAAAACTCTCACTTCAAGTAGATGCATCCGACACAGCAATTGGTGCAGTTCTTCAACAAAAAGACGCCGATTGTTGGAAACCACTCGGATTCTTCTCCAAAGCGCTTGACACTACACAGCGCAAGTACAGTACTTTTGACCGTGAACTCTTAGCAATTTACTTGTCAATCAAACATTTCAAGTACATGCTCGAAGCACGTGAATTCATCATCTTCACAGATCACAAACCGCTAACCAACGCTCTTTGCTCACTAAACGAGAAATCACCAAAACAATCACGACAACTGTACTATATTTCTCAATTCACCTCTGACATTCGACATGTGTCAGGCAAAAGCAATGTGGTTGCAGACGCACTTTCCCGTTTCAACGTGGACGCAATCGACTCATCTCAATGGTCTCTGGAAGAATTGGTTGAAGCACAGAAGCAAGACGACGAACTTCAACGAATGACAAATTCTACAACTCTCAAACCAGTTCAAATTATCCCAGGAACCCAGCTCATTTGTGACACAACCAAAGGCAACAATCGACCTTTTGTACCTTTATCACTTCGAAAGAAGCTCTTTGATCAATATCATAATCTTTCTCACCCAGGAATCAAAGCAAGCAAGAAACTGATCCAATCGCGATACTTTTGGCCAACTATGTCAACAGATATCACTTATTGGTGCTCAACATGCACTGCATGCGGATCAACAAAAATCACACGTCACACAAAAGTCTCTCCAATTCAAATTGCAATCCCCAAAGCACGATTTCAACACATTCACATTGATCTCGTCGGACCAATGCCACCATCAAACGGAAATGAACACTTGCTGACCATCGTTGACCGATTCACCCGATGGCCAGATGCAATCCCTATCCAATCTACTGACGCTAAAACAGTCGCAAACGCACTCATCGAACAGTGGATCTCTCGATTCGGCACTCCTGAAACGATCACAACCGATCAAGGTCGTCAATTCGAATCTGAACTTTTCAAGCAAATGTGCATTCGCCTTGGAACGAATCACATTTCTACTAGTTCTTACAATCCTCGAGCAAACGGACTCGTCGAAAGATTCCACCGACAACTCAAAGACGGACTCAAATGTCTCAACACTGATCCAAAATGGACAGAAAAATTGCCATTTGTCCTGTTGGGTATTCGATCTTCCGAAAAAGAAGATTTAAAACATTCCCCAGCAGAGATGGTCTTCGGAACACAACTCAAACTACCTGCAGACATTGCAGAAGCAATCAAATCATTTCCGGACCCAACGCAATTTGTCAATCATCTAAAGTCCAGTCTTGACAAGCAAACTTCAGTGAAAACACGAGTTGCCTCATCGGAAACGTTCATTCCCAAGCAACTCGAATCCTGTGAGTTCGTTTTTCTACGAACCGATGCACACAAGACACCACTACAACGTCCATACACTGGTCCATATAAGGTAATCACACGAAACACTCACACATTCACCATTCAAACGCAAAACGGACCAAGCAATGTCAACATCACCAGACTCAAACCAGCAAATGTTGACAAGAAAACAGTTACATTCAACATACCAAGACCTCGAGGTCGGCCTCGAAAGGCCTAAACCTCTGGCAGGGAGACGTGTGGTGCCCGTCCGAACCAGACGTAAACATCCTCTGTCGAACATTCACCCACCGTGTAACTGACAACAATTCATCGTAATGATCTGTACGTGCCTTAACGACAGCTTCCCACGATCTGGATTTAACCAGCGCATTCCGATCTCACCGGAACGCATCCAGTTCACTAACTCACTAACTATCAACACACACACATCCTATGTAATGGCCAGTTGCTCATTGCAACCTGCCAGTTGGATTTGATCAGTCGAGCGAACAACACCTCGACTTCATGTATCAATCTCACTTGATGATTCAATAAACTCGTTCGTTCCAAAACACTACAATATATTGAAAATGATTAGTAAATTAGTAAATTATCGTAAGTAATTAAATCAATTATAATTGCAAAAACTTATTAACTTACATCAACTTAAATCAAGATTTTTTAAAATGACAATTTCTATCAAGAATTTCATTTCTTTAATTGTTCTCAAAACAACAAAACAATGATTTTCCCGTTCATTTCACCCAATTAGCGTTTCGATAACGATTCGAACAGTAAAATCATAAAAACAAAGTAATGGCTTTTGACGCGCTCGTCCTCGGATGATCGTAAAAAGTGCATTAGATTGTGACAAGCACACACAAACACGTACAAACTCACACCGTTCTCTGATCATTCATCTTACACTCCTTCTAGATTTGTTCCTCCTTGTCTTATACTTCACAACACTCTTTATACGCAAGTCTTATCATAGTATGATGTGATGATGGACGACAAACGTGAGTGTGATTGTATAAATGTAATGTCCTTGAATGAGGCACAATTTGCATATCGTGTAATATAATTTAAATATAAATTTCCTTCGTCAACTTTATATCATCATTTTCCTTTTCATTTGAAAAAGTGTGTTATCTTCAATACAACCGAATGCAGCCAACAAAACGATGTCGCATTTGTGGTGACAAAGCATTGGGTAAGTAAATAGTGTGTTCTGTATTTTTGAAAATGTTCAATTTTTTGCCAATTTTCATATAGGATTCAACTTCAATGGCCTTTCGTGTGAGTCTTGTAGATTGTTTTTCATTCGAAATGCCTACCGACACGAGAATTTGCACTGTCCCTTGCAAATTTTGGCAAAATGTGAAATCACACTCCTCAGCAGAAATTGTTGTCAGCGCTGCCGACTGGACAAGTGTGTCGAGATTGGTATGCGAAAAGTAAGGAGATATACACATCCCTTGAGTTGTAATATCGCCCCCATTCATATTCAACATTTTTTTTGTGTAAACAAATTTAGGAATTAATCAGAGGAAAATATGCTGTTGAAAATGTACTGAATTCTCATGCGAATGTTGCCCTACTGAACGAGAGCTCCATCTTGTTCAACCGTCCTTTGCAAATGAACGAATTTGCGTTCATATACGAGCTACAAGACGCAATGTCGGCCTTCTGTGAGGAGGCGAGTCTCGAGATTGTGGGGCCAAGTAGATGCCTCGTGGATGCCTATCAATTTTCTCTACAACACTTTCGATCGGCTATTAAATTCTGCAAGAGAATTCGTGCATTCAAGGTACTTAAAGAGTGTGATCAGCTGGTGTTGCTGAGAGAGTTTCTTTGTTATATTAATATGATTCGATGTGGGTTCATGTTTGATCGACAAAAAGACGGCTATCCAATGTTGCTTAATAGTGAGCCTGAACATAACCAAGCAAGTAAAGCAATATTTATCAAGATGAACATTTTCGGCCAATGGGAACGCAGAAATGTCGAGTATTTCATTCGCAACGTACTGCATTCGTTGCAGTTGGAAATGGAAAACGATGAGGTTGTTCGCAATTTGGTAATACTAATTTGTTAATATAATAATATTTTAGTATAAATAATATATTGTAATTGCTATCTTTTGTAATAGTTCATAGCGCATGCGCTGTTCAAGCCACTAGAGGGCGTAACGTGTCCCGAGTTGATCAGATATCACTATCATGTGTATCGTCATCTATTGAAGCGTTATTATGAGAACAAATATGGCCATACACTTGCCGCGGCAAAATACTCAAGTCTAATGCAACTGTTGAGTGCAATGTCACAGATGAAGCAGATATGCAAGGAAATCTACGCTGATATCAATCTTTGTAATAATGATCAAACCGATGAGGTGTTGAAGGATATTTTTTTCCTTTAGAAGGTGATCCCAATGGCTAATGTTAACAATAACATGTTGAAAAATTTAAAATTAAAAAAACAATTTTGCATTTTTTAATGGAAAATTTTTGTTGATTTCTTTATAATTATATTGAGAAATAAAATACTTTGTCACATGTCGGTTATTATTGGAGGAGCGACCGCAATCACTCACGCTGAGCGAGCGAAGCGAGCGAGGTGTGAGTGATTGCGGGAGCGACGATTCATACCCGGAAAAAATGCGACTTCGGTCATTTTTGTGCGCATAAAATCTCCGAAACTACTGCATGGATCGGTCTGAAATTTTAACTCAGTGTTCTGGTGGTGGTGAAGGTGTGCAGTGCGCAAATAGCTCGCTGTAGGTCAAAGGGCACCGGAGATATGATTTTTTGAAAATTCGATATTTTGTATAGAAATGTGTTGGGATCGAGAGTCAACATTGTGTGTGTTCCTGTGTGACACATCCAAGCACACTCTTCCCCCGTGCGCCCGCTGTGCGTAAAGAAGATGCGCAGTAGCAAGCACACTCAAAGGAGTTGGATTCGGACCATTTGACTCGAATGCAGTTGTGTGTGGTTGTTTGCATTTTCCAATTAAACCTTAAATTAAACCTTAAACAACTTTATTTAAAATAATACGTTTATTATCACCTAACCAATGGCGTATTTAGTATCATGATAATTAGTAAAAGTGGAAATTGCCCTTATTCCCTGGACAAATTCCCTTGCAGAAATGCATTGAGAAATTGCAATGAAAAACAACCTTTGACGTTGTATTGGATCATTGAAACGTGTTTTCTACTTGGAAACTAGGACTAATAATGAGACTTAACTCAATGATAAACTCAAGACAAATAAAATTGCGCAAAATATGAATTTTTAAATCATTGTATCTATCTTCTGACCTTGAAGTCCCGTCCTGAAGATGCTTGAATTCATATGGATTTAGGAAAGATTGCGAAATTTCAATTTGGTCTGTTTCACATTTATTTCATTCGACTTTTTGGAACATGTATTAGAGAGTTTCCTAACAAATGTTAGAGAAAGTTTTGTTGGATATCATTTGTATCTGTATTATGTTCAAGCGAAAGATTTTGTGCATGAATGCATGGGAGCTCAATAATATTTGGAATCAAAGGAAATAGGAATAAGAGTTGTATGGATTGACCATATTTGAATAAGGTGGTGTTTACGATCCACAGTCACGCAGTCAGAGATGAGTGATGTAAATGGAGAATTATTATGTGTATGAATTGGTCTTAACTGATTACAATGATCTACGTACTTAGGTAATCGTTTGAATGTGTGATGATAATAAAATGAATTTGATTGATATGTGAACTTTTTTCTGCCAATCAAAAGTTAGAGTGTTTCATTAATTAACCGATAATGGCCTTCTATCTCATATACATTAAATTTACTAAATAATTTGCGACGTTTGACACACTCTCGCTCCGACTTTCATGCCAATGGCATTACCTATTTTTATTGTTGATAGATATATTGTTTCAAAATGCCAGCTGCTGGTTCAAATACTAGTTATTATGTATCTCATTTATAAATTAATCAATAAACATTAAAATTAACAATCTTTGAATATATGGTCACTATTTGGGAACTTATCTTGAGCCCATAAGAGTTGGTTGAAGTGAAGACATACGGGCGCACCGTGAATCAAAATTATGGTTGATTTACAAATAGAAAGATAAAAATTGGTAAATTTGCAAATTGAATTATTCAACAAAATTGATTTTTGTTTGTTAAAAAGAGATATGTCGATATGACATTTTTAGTTCGGGTTCAAGTTTAGGTCTTGGCCCTTTGATTTATGATTTGAGTTAGATCTTTAGGTCATTTTTAAGAAAAAACTAATGATTAATTCGTTTCAAAAATAAAAATACACTTAAAACCGGAGATTCAAGAGCAAAATCTCAATCTAAACTTTGATCTACATTTTCGGGCATTCCATGCTTTCAGGGCCCGCCACCGGCGGGCAGGCGGGTCCGGTGGGCCCAAGGACCCGCCGCTCAATAATTACAACTACAATTTTTTGGCGGGTATAAAGACCCACCATTGGCGGGATCTGGTTGGGTCCGGCGGGTATAAAGACCCGCCATCTCAAGTTTTGATGAGATAAATGCGATTTTAGATATATAATAGCAAAGATAGCTTCTTACTTGCATCAAACTTTGTTCTGTTTAAACTTTACAACAGAAACCAAATATTTAACCAATAAATTGTTTATATTACGGAATGTTTTTTACGATGGCGGGTCCTTGGACCCACCGGACCCTCCAGATCCGCCAATTTCTGAATGGCGGGTCCTTGGGCCCACTGGACCCGTCGGGCCCCCGGTGGCGGGCCCTGAAAGCATGGAATGCCCATTTTTGACCATATCTCGAGAACATCGAGCTTCTCAGACCAGAGAGGATCAGATTTAGAACCAACGTAAAAAACTGAATAAGATAGACCTACTGAGGTCCCAATGGCACGAGGGTCGCCTGAAACGTTACTTCCGTGATAATATCAAATCAAAACAAACCTTAAAAAGTTGACAATTTTTTTGAGTGATTTTGGACGCTTTTTGTCGTTTTTGAGATG
Organism: Rhizoglyphus robini; assembly: GCA_023373905.1. Classification (NCBI taxonomy): domain Eukaryota; kingdom Metazoa; phylum Arthropoda; class Arachnida; order Sarcoptiformes; family Acaridae; genus Rhizoglyphus; species Rhizoglyphus robini. Next base: position 13,811 of record JAKIJQ010000601.1, on the reverse strand, counting down.
ACTCATTTTTTGACAGCAAATTTTTCTGGATATTTTTGCAAACAATTTTTTTATTATTATCCATGTTCTGGGCCTCACCCAGATAAACAGCACTTATCCAATAAATTAAATTAATAATTAATTTAATTAGATTAATTAACAAAACAAATTAAAAATTCGCCAATTTCTTAGCACGTAAACAACAATTAAACTTTGCATTAGTCACTAATGATTAGTGTGCGGACAACGAGGACACATGTCCGCAATATTCGTTCACGCGTACATGACAGACAGTCGTGCTTTCTGGTATTATTATTATTAGTCGAGTCGAATTTTCTGTACGTATACAGTGCAAATTTGTTACAAATTTATTATTTAAAAAGTTTAATTTCGTTTCGCGCCTAATGAATCTGCTGTTTTTCTGCTTAATTTGAAATTAATTTTTTCTGATAAAAAAAAGTTACTATCTAACAGATATGTATTTTATTTTTTCTAAATAGTAAATTATAATATATTGAAAATGATTAGTAAATTACTAAATTATCGTAAGTAAATAAATCAATTATATTTGTTATTATCTTATTATATATTTTCTCAAGGGTTGAAAGGAAATTGTAGTAGGGTAAAAAGTGTCGAAATAATCAATACTAATTGAAACTGAAAACCAAAATAAAAATGTGCACTTAAATCAAGATTTTTTAAATGAAAATATTTATCAAGAATTTCACCTCTTTAATTGTTCTCGAAACTTTTGAATAAATAAATTCAATTTTTATGTTGTGTTTGTGTCCGTAAAGTGTCCTAACATTGGTACTCATAGCTACAGAATTCTTAAGTAAACTATAATAAAGATTAGTTGGTATTCCCTGTGAAAAGTGGATTGATCATTACTCAAAATTTTTTCATTTGATGACATTTCCATAACAACTTTGCAAAACAAACACAAAAGTGAGTACATATATAACTAGAAACATTAGATGCCTTGTGCCAGATTCGTCAGTAATGGCAGGAGATTTACGAGACACTGTCTCAAATAAAAAATCTTATGAAATGTGAGTAAATAACAAAACACGTTCAATTTGATTTTGTTCAATCAATTTGCAAACTAACATTCTGGCATCAGGAAAAAACCGAAATGATAGCACAAATATCTACACCATCTATAGAAGACAATCAAATCGAATATATTCTTGGTGTCTCCGTATATGTTAAACCTATTTTTGACGAACCATATTTTTTGACCATCTTTTTTCTGTTAATGATTTTATTATTAAATTTGCTCACCTGTATCTTGATCTTAATTTGTGCACCATGGCGGCGGTTAGAATTGGAAGAACAAGATATAGAGATGGCTTTTGCTCAGATCGATCTTCTTTAATGAGATGATCAAAATTAAATGGATGAAGTTTAATCATACAGTTTGGTAAATTTCACAAGCCAAAATTTATTAATTTCTATTATTCATAGAAAAATTGCAAATCCAGAAAAAGGAAAACTAAACAACCCTCTCGAAATATTGATGTTGCCTTATTAAAAATTGTCCTGAGAATGAATTCTTTCTTGAAACAAGATCTTTGCTTATTTGTTTGTGAAATAAAACTGTAAAATCTCTTTTAATCTTTAATTAAGTTATCTCTGCAACTTTTTGTCTAGCGCTCGTCCAGTTCGGTTGTCTGCGTCTTTTTGCGTTTGTCTCATTTTGATGTTTCATTGTTTTTGCTTCCTTTTGGGTTTTCACTCAGACCAAAACCGCAGTGCTTTTGCACTGCTCCGACAAAGTTGTAAACCGGAAGTAACGATGTCTTCCGAAAATGGGTTTATACTGGTAAGAAATATAATGATATTTTTTATTTTATTGTTTTTAGTTCTCCCGGATTGCTATCGATTTTCTGTTACACACCCTGTCCCGACTACCTGCTCTACCTGCTTCCTGAACTTCCTGAATTGTTTGTATAGGACTAGCATTCAAACTCTTTTTCTCCCAAATCCTCCCTCCCCATAACCTATTCATCACAATTTTGACCATACATCTTTAATTGTGATTTGCAACCACTTCTTTATGATCAACACTCACTGCACTCTAGTGATGTGTCTCTACAAGTTGTGCTCTGCATCTCCAACTCTAATTCTAAATATTTCCTAATTCTAAAGCTTGCAGAGTTCAACTCTTCAAGTACAGTTATTCTCATACCCTGCTCACCCTTAATTCTCAAACAAAATTCTCACTTTCCGATATTCTCTAGGTATTGATAAAAATTGCCTACGCTTAATTCTCACCTTAATTCTCAATTTATAATTCTCAAACTAAAATTGGCTGTTTGTGGTTTGTGACTTTTTCTTGTAAACTTTGCAAATACACAATAAAGATAAGATATCTCTGCAAAAAACAAAGAAAAAAATACGATTAATTATTTAATTTGTTGGACAAAAATTAAACCAGTCAGGTAGTTCAACTTTTTGAATTTTTCAAAAACAAAGTTGTATCAGATGAATTTGCAATAATATGTGCTGAAATGTTTGATTTAGCTAAAATAATATAGATAATAATATTAAAATATTTACCGTAAATTAGTGTAGATAAGTCGCACCTTTTACTTGAATTTTTGGGCATTTTGCGACTTATCTACAGGTGCGACTTATATATTGACATTTATATTGACGCTGGGAATCCCAAGTTTTTGCAAAAAGTTATTGTTAAAACGAAGTATTTCACTATATTTTCTCAAATTTTTAGTTCACAATTTCATAGATGCGACTAATAGGCTCCGTGCGATACTCGCCACAGCGCCATCTAAGGTGCATTTTTTGCGAAACTTGCATAGGTGTCGTGCTCACAACATAACACGTACATTAGGCCTATTTTGAGTGATTTTCGTCTAGTTTTAGTGGATATTAAGTCGCTAAATGGCACAAATTCAATGTTTTGGTGGTTCCAAGACTATTAATGTTGAAGACAACTATTTCACGGATGTCAACCTCGCATATGGCCAACAACTTGTCACGTATGGCAAAAATGATAAAATGGCCACACGATTTCAATGGTAATCTCTTTGAAACCAGTGGAAATGTGCTATCTAATCTAATTTTTAGTGTCAAAAAGCGAAACACTCTTCCGTGAGAGGTCAATAATCAAAACAAACCCAGGATAACCAAACAGAATGGCAAACCAACTGGTCCAGGGGACCTTTGACACTGCTGTATCTCATTTACCGTGGCACCCAATTTCTAATTGAGTGTTTTTCTCGAGAAAGTCAAATTGATTTTTATCCGAATACTTCAAGTCAGACCATCTCAATATTAGAATTATCGTTGATTATACATTGGTGAAACTTGAAAGGCCTATACGACTCAAACTTCAAAATCTAATGTATTCCTCTTACAGTGACACAGCGGCTAATTGGAACTGAACTGTCACTTTTTTGTTCCGAACCACAAGATGTTTGGACATTTTCACCATAAACATCTGTGAACTTGTAAATTTTCTCGAATCAAATGATGAAAGTGGTTAAGACGCCAAAGATATCATCATGGTTATTCCGCCAAAGGTTAATCGAGCTGTAAATTCACAATTTCCCATTGACAATTCGATGAGGCGTATAAAATAATTCGACTATGAATCCCATGTTGAGCGAACTAAAGAATCAAGAATTTAGACGTTCTACTGGTAAATCATCGAATTCTAAGAGGACTGAAACAGTACATATTCGAGAGTGAAAATAAACAAGTCTATCACGATTTCAAATCGTCGATTTGTATTTACCTAAAAGAAAATAGTAAAATAAGTAATAAAAACGCTAAATGTTTGTCAAAATACATTAAATTCAAGTAAATGTGGCTATTCTTGAATTCTGTGATGATGTACTGAGTTGGCACTAGCTTGGCACTGCCTTGGCACTGATCACACAAGTCGAATCAAGAGACTACGTTTCCATTATATTGAATATATTACCAACATCTATAGTTTTTCGCCGTCTAGCAACTGTTAGATAGTTCTCCTCAATATTAATGGTCGTAACACCACCAAAATTTTGATATTGGGCCATCTAGAGATTTGATATCCACCAAAACAAGATGAAAATCACTCAAAATAGGCCTAATGCACGTGTTTGTTGTGAGCACGACACCTATGCGAGTTTGCAATAGTTGCACCTTAGATGGCGCTGTGGCGAGTATCGCACGGAGCCTATACATGGGTGCGACTTATCTATTGGATGAAAAAATTCATAAAATTGACCAAAATGCGACTTATCTTCTTGTGCGACTTATCTACACTAATTTACGGTACTTAAATGTATGCAAATAAATACAATGTATTATTATTTTGAATAAATTGGCAAAAATTGTTTTACTATTAAATTATAGCATAAACTTTGTCAAGTAAATGCAACTATCAATCCCCCAATTATGACAAACATGAGTTATATAAATAGTTTCAAAATGATAAATGTACATGACGTGCCATACTGCGGACATGTGTCCCGACTAAAGTATATATTTATAACAGATTGAGAAACATGGCAATGGCGATAAATAAATAAAAGTGACACTTGAGGGACATAATTTTTGACTGACAGCATTGGCATGATTGTGATGCAAATGCTGAAACAGTTGATAAATGTTTCAAATTAACAATAGCAAACTAAGGATTATAAAATTTAGTTAAATAATTAAAAAGTTAAAAAATATTCATTTTAAAATTAATTTTTATTTTATTTTGAGAAATAATATATTGTCAATTGGTCACCATGTAATTCCAAAACAAAAACAAAAACAATTTTTTTTATTCAATTGTGTATTATATGCCTGGACATGTGATCGATAATCTCCCTCTTTCTCTCTTTTTGTGATATTTTGTTTAAATGTTTGTGCGAGACGATCATGCGATGGTATATTGCTGTACTGTAACATGTGCACTGCTTTCAGTCAATTTGCTGTCACTTCAACCCGGTTCGCACTTTCACGTTCAAGTTTGAACAAACTCTAGGATGATACACGTGTTAATATGTTCCATGGGAATGAACGTTTACTTATCAGCTAAGATTCAATGCATCAATTTGCAATAAGCACAGAACAGGTTAATTCATATTTATAAAAAATAGATAAAATGTAATCAAGTGCCCAAAAAGGGAAAAAGTTTTGCTTGTACAAATAAAGGATATACTTTGTTGTTTACAAAATTCCATTCAACTTTGATAAAACTGATTTTTCTTTTGAACTTTCTGTTCATCTTGATATGTGATGTTTTGTCAATTCAATATTAAACGTAAAGAACATTTATCGTTCTGAAGACATTTCACAGGAAAGATGTACATATACATTTGCGGTCAATGCTATTTGTTTGGTATATAAAGACAAAATGAAACTTGGCAAAAGCATCAATTCAACTTTGAACTCTTTAAAGCAATCAAAATGACTCGATTATCCCTAATTTTACTTCTTTTGGCCGTCTTTCTGTATGAAGTAAACACTCGCATCAAAATGGAAATGCGATGAAAGTGACAAGAAAAAGATTGACAAAATTGTGGCAAACATCATGACTGTTGGTCGGACGAGCCGGTTTCCAGAAAACAAAGATGCTCTCAAGCCATATTGCAAGTAAGTTTACAGGAAATTTGTTTCAAATAAGGTCATTCAATTATTAAATATAATTAGGTCTAAAATTGAAAACGTTTCAAAATTAGAAGATTACAAAGACAAATGCTTGAAAGATCAGTCGAAACAGATTGTGTCGGTCATTATTTACTCGATTAAAGGTCTCATCAACCAGTACTGCAAAAGTCCCAATTCGAAGAAGACCAAAGAACTGATCGCCTCTGCCAAGTGTGCCAATGAGGCGAGTAGTGACTATCTCGGCTGCAGTAATACATCCGTTGATTTGCTCTTTGCCGTTTGGGACACTAAAGACTCACAGAAACGACTTGGTCAAATGTGCTGGTAAGTTGAACGATAGAACACAGTTTAATTATGTTTGCTTCAAATAATCACATTTTGTGTTTGTCAGTGGATATGTGGAAGTGTTCAAATGTCTCGAAGAAAAGGCAACGCCTCAAAAAGGGTGCAACGAAAAGCACATTGAAACACACAAACAATTCGTACGTGGCCTCTTTGACAATGCAGTGAACATCATTTGTGGCGATTACAACGAGCAGTCGGACAAATGTGACAACTTTAAGCTCACTCGCAAAGGTGGTTGTTCAAAAGAATGTAACAAAAAAGGTAATCGAATACACGGCAAACTGTTTTTAATTTTTTTTTCTTAAGTTGAATTATTATTAAAATCAAAATATCTAATATCTATTGGGGGATTAGTTCAAATATCAAAAGACGTCGCCCAACAAGCAACACAAAACAATGAGGCTGAACAAACACCAATTCATCTCATCAAGGACTGTCCCGCGTTCGCTAGACAAAGGCAAGTCTTTGAGAGCCGAATCAACGAGATCACCAACTCGAATCAAATCTCGTTGAATCTCTACTGCACTGACAAGTGCTACAATGAATTTCATAAATTTGTAACTAACATATTCAATCAATTACCTCTACCAAGAGGTTAACTGATTATTAGCATTTTTATTCATTTTTATCATAATACTCATATCATTCATTATCTCATTTCATAGAACATTGATACACTCATAATTTCAATGTAAATACTCAATCTTGTATCTATCTATACCTTTATTGTATTCTTTAATGTTAAAGGTTAATAAAATATAATCAAAAAAAAAAAAAAAAAAGCAACACAAAACCTCAAAAATTAAATTCATTTTCGAATTATTCAGATTTTAAATAAAAACATCGTAGTTTGTCAAAAATATTAAACATTTCAAAATACGAAAAACGATGCATCATGATATAATTTTCCAAAAAATTAATTTATGTTTAAAACTTTTAAGTATTTTTTTGCTTTAAATTATTTTATTAAAATTAAATCTGTCTCGTAATAATTTCTTATTCTTATGGTCAATTAATCATTATATGTTTACAAATGTGTGCATTTTCAACCATTTCTGGTATTTGGTCTCTTTTTTTCTGAAGCAGAAACGACCAACTCCATATAAATTTCCTTAATTTGATCAAAAAGTATGAAAATAATTATAACCCTGTATATATTAACTTAATTCTTGTGAAATGAAACACAATTGACATTTCTAAAGCTTAAAAGACTTCAAAAGGTCAAAATTCAAAAAACTGCTCTAAAAATGATCATTTTACACTTTAAAAACTTCAAAGACGTTTTTCTCCAAAAGTCAAAAAGTGGAGTTAGTCGTTTCTGCCTCTGAACGACTCAATTTCTTGACCGACTGAAAGCAGTCAAACTAGTATCGAGATTAGTCTCAAATAAAAAAAACTTACTAACCTGACCTTGAAATTTAAAATAAAAATCTAGATGCATATTAGCAAAAAATGTAAAATATTTGTTCTCAATATTGACAATTATAAAGTAAAAAATTGTAAAATTAAAATTAAACTGCAATTTTACATTAAAAGCAAATACTGAAAAAGGTATTAATTACTTGTTTCACTGCTGCCGAAAGATAGTGATCATCATTGATACGCAGTCTGCACAGACTGTAGCAACGTGCAATAAAAACCAAATCACAGTTTGATTGCCATATAATTTGCCCTAAACGAACTTTGGTTTGCATTTTATACACTCAACTCTTTGTTGGCGGACAAAAGAGCGGAAGGATGTTTTTTTGTCTCCAATTTGAGGCATTGATTCATCTTGTGAGTGTACAAAAAAAAGTGTTTAAGATTAAATCAGTATATAAAACTTGTTTGGCAAGACTAATAATTTATTCGTATATCTTATATTGATAAAAATTATTATTTATCAATTTGAAGCCAATTAGTAATTTTATTTCATTTATATTTTTTTTCAATGGAGTATTGGCTTATCATTCTGTGTCAATTAATTCCAACTCTATTTATTTTCTATTTGTAAGTACAATTTCTTCGATTTTAATTTTAATTTTTAATAATAAAAATAATTAATTTAAAATATAGTTATTTGAAGCACAAGTACAGTTACTGGTCAAAACTTGGCGTCAAAGGACCACCCCCAAGCTTGTTGACTTTTGGCAATGTTTTGCAGATCTATGGCGCAAATCCATCCAAAATTGAACTCGAGTTACTGAACAAGTACGGCAAAGTGTATGGCAACTACACAGGTGTTCAGCCGACGCTGACCTTGATTGACAACCAACTGATCAAGCAAGTGTTGGTCAAGGATTTTTCACCTGTTCATGAATAGACGCATTCTCAAGACTTATCATGAGTTCATGAATTTAAATCAATTCTTTACTGAGGGTGCGCATTGGAAGCGGGTGAGGACAATCACTGGGCCCACTTTTTACATCGGGAAAGTTGCGTGGAATGCATCTAATGATGGACAAGTGCATTGACAAGCTAACCGACTACATGAATAGGTTGATCAGCGAAGGCAATGGAGTGTTGAACACAAAAGAGGTGATAGCGGGCTTTACGATTGACGTCATTTCGTCCACCGCCTTCGCCACCGATACCAACGCGAACGATGACCGCAAGAAGCCTAATCCTTTGGTCACCAATGGAATGAATCTGTTTGAAGTGTCACCACTTCGTCCACTGTCCTACTTTTGCAATGCCAAGATGGTTCAATGATCTAGTCAAAGTGAAGCACTTTTGAATGTTGAGGCATTTGAATTTTTTGCTGGATTTACAGGCGAAATATTGCGACAGCGAAAAAGTGGGACAGTTTCGAAGCGAAATGATTTGGTTCAGCTGCTGATGGATTCGTATGCCTATGACAATGAACTTAAGGATTCAAATTATGATCAGTTGGCTGCGAACGACGACAAAGATGGTAATGGTTGATTGATTATTATTGTTGTTGTATATTGATTCTAATGTTTCAAATGTTGTATTTTCTCCATAGATTCAGTCAAAGAAAACTTGAAAACAAAATCCAATCAGAACTCAGGGAAAATCAAACTCACAGACAAGGAGATCATCGCCCAATGCATTGTGTTCTTTATCGCTGGATACGAAACGACTGCCGTCACCATGACCAATGTAATGTACGAAATGGCTAACAACCAGGACATTCAAGAGCGTTTAGTCAAAGAGCTTGAGCAATCTTTGCACGGAATGGTCGTTCACTCGGAGCAGTACTACGAAACTGTCATTTCTCAAGTGCCGTACCTGGATGCAGTAATCAAAGAGACTCTTCGCAAGTATCCACCTATTCTCCGACTGGAACGACGTTTGATTGCAAACAAGTGCAAGGTGGCTGGAATTGAACTCAGCAAGGATCAGTTGATTGAGATTCCGGTCTATGCAGTGCACCACAACCCTGAGTACTATCCCCACCCGGAAGTATTCAATCCTGAGCGCTTCATGCCCGAAAACAAGCACCTCCTTTTGCCGTATACCTATTTGCCATTCGGTGCCGGTCCTCGCAACTGCATTGGAATGAGATTTGCCTACCAGGAAATCAAGCTGTGTATTGCAAAAAATGCTCCCAAATTTTCGCTTTACCGCTTTGCCCCAAACCCCAAAGAAGCTACAATTCCAACCATTCAAGCCAACACTAAGTGTTAATCCATTTCAATTACGAGTTGAAAAGAGATAAATTTGTTTTACGAATAGTAGTGGAATGTTATTTATATGTTTTATTAATTGTATTTATAAACTAAATGTGTTCTAACAAAGAGTCAATTTATTCAAACCAATCAAACATACAATTAAAGTCTTGACACTCTTTCCGCTACTGACAATTGCCTCATTGATTTTTAAAGTTTGAACTTGTGTGTAATCGTTTTGTCCAAGTTCGTACTTGCCCTCTTTGGCTTAACTTTAAAGCGTCCACATCACCCAATACTTTGTTAAATTAATATAAGCCAATAAAATCGACCGTACCACATTGACAAAATTTTGCTCGCGCTCTAATACGACTTAATTGAATGCGCGCTTGTAAGAGATTGTACGGTATATTAATTTTTGTTGGAAAATCTGACAATACATATGTACTTCAAAAATAACATGGAATAACTCTATCGATATCGAACAAACTTTACAGAAGAAGTTGATTTTTTCGTTGATTTTTTATTACTCAAATAAATAAGACGCAAACATACGAGATAGTCTAATGAAAAAGAATTTATTTTGGAGACAAGATTAAACGAGTAAACAATGTGTACCACATGGAACGATTTCGATGTGATCCGATAATTGCCAAACAAGTGAAAGGCGTAACGATGCAAATGTCGTGGCACCAAAAGTGATTCCGCCTAAAAGTATATAATTTTAGGTTAATTAAGCACTAAAATAAAAGTTGTAAATCACCTTCAATTAAGCACAAGTCTTTTTGGTCAAATTTGAATTGGGAAAACGCATAAATTCTTGATAAAACTTACGATTTTTCTTTCAACGCCACCAAATTGCACTTGACTACTTTGCACACTGACGAATGATACACAGAGAAGACAAACCGGCCAATATATTGGCTGGTCCCTCGGTCAATATATTCGCTGGAATGGACGAATATATTCGTGAGTGATTGTATCGCTTTGTGAGGTCATTTGTGTCGATTTGTCAGTACAAATATACATGTCTATGTCAGCAGTATTTGTCAGTTCACATGTCCGCATTATTTGTCAGTTCAAATGTCCGCAGTATTTGTCAGTTCACATGTCCGGACAAATCCGCAGTATTTCCTACTGTACCGTAGTACATTAAAAATAGAACATTAAAATATGCTATTTCTAAGAGAAGTAAACTTAAATTTAAATTTTTCTAATTTCTCACTTCCAGTTGTCGCTGGAATATTTAATTTTAATTTCATAATCGGATTCTTCGTCCTTTTTCATAATAAATTGCAAATAAAAACATTAAAATCTGAATTAGTAACAAAAACTGAATTTCTAAAAAAAGTCTGTGGATCCAACGGTCAATTTTTTCCTAATTTAAGATTTTACATTTGAAAATTTTATATTCATTTACTTCTCGTAAATTTGAAGGATTTTTAAGTTCAAATATATTATCCTTCATAAAAAAGACGAAGAATTAGATTCAAATTTTAAAAATAAAAATCTTAGAATGTTAACCGCCAGTTCTATTTTAGAATCCTGCATTAATCTGTGAATTTGGTGTATTTAATCAAAATTACTGTTTAAAATAATATAAATCAATCATAACATTTCGACTAACTCAAACTTAATAATTGCCTAACGAGATAGTTTTGTTCCATTTGATTAATTTTAGTCATTTTATTGTATGACTCACTAGATGGTGTTGTTAGGATTAACTTATTAGCGCGTATACGATATGCACAACTTTCAAACTTGGATTGATCACAGGCAACTGAATGTATTGCTTGCTTCTATTGCTTCTAACACGCAACTAATTCATTTACAGACTTTGACTTTGATAAGATCGATAAAGTGTCTCTTCAGTATGAAGGACAAACAGCTTCACAGTTGTACATTTGTGTCTGTTGGCTGCGCCTCTATCTCCTTGACAATAACAAACACAACACACTAACGCGATAGTGTGTTGATTGTACAGTGTGTACACGTACATTCACTTGTGCTTGTGTATGTTTGTGTTTGTGTCGTATTATTTTATTGAAAGTAAAATCTCAACCAAAATGGGCCGAAAAGCTGGAGCCCCGGGAAAATGCTTAGTCTGCGGTGACAAGGCTTGTGGAATCAACTATAATGTCCCATCGTGTATGTCGTGCAAGACTTTCTTTCGGCGGAATGCTCTAAGACAAAAGGTTTGTGTAACTTTGATCAAAATAAGAGTTTTAATATTGTCCCTGTAGGAAGCAATTTGTCAATTTAGTGATTGCTGTACGCTGGATCAAATCACTAGGAAATTTTGCACCAAATGTCGATTGAAGAAATGTCTCAAAGTTGGAATGAGTAAAGTAAATTAGAGATTTTTAATGTTTGGTTTAAATTTAATGATATTATTCATTTGTTTAGGAAATGATCAAATCTGAAGATGAGAAACACGAATTGCAGAAAAAGATTCGATTTAATAGAAATAAACGATTGGAAAATTCGAAAAATCTTGTGACTTTATCACCAATGTTGACTTCGACCTTAGCCACAAACTCATCTCCCTCTACATCTAAACCCAAAACTTTGAGAACAGAAAATACGCTAAGGGCAGTGGATAGCATTGTCCTACCAGGGTCACTGAAATTTGAGCCGTCAATCAATTGCGATAAAATGTTTGAATCATTTGAAATCGGCTCCACACTCGACGAAATTTGTCCACATCTGAAAGACATGAGCCCAATTAAATTGTCTGACATTGAGGTAATACCAATGGACAGTGAACAACAATCTGAGCCGAATCAACTTTTCACCTCTGTAACTTCCAATTTGGAATCCATAAATGATTTAGTGACACATTCAACCAAAAATAATTCAAACTCCAATTTGGAATCGAAAATTACAACTTTATCATTAATGATGACCTCGACCTTAGACACAAACTCACTCCCCTCTACATCAAACACTTTGAGTACCGAAAGTGTTGTACTACAAGGCTCACTGGAGTCTAATAATGAATCGACAATCGATAGCGATGACATGCTTGATGCATATGAAATCAGTTCAACACTCGACGACGTTTGTCCATATCTCAAAGATATGGGTCCAGTTGAACTGTCCGATATTGATGTTATACCGTTGGACAGTGAACAAAAATCTCAGCCAAATCAACTTGTAACTATTGTATCTTCCAATTCGGAACAATTGACCAATTTAGTATACAATTCGTCCAAAACTAATTTCATCGTTAATTTTGAACCAGATTTTGCTAATCTTATTCCGCATTTTACTACAATTAATCATATAAGCTTACCAGTTGACGAGTTGATACTACCTGAGCAGAATCTTGTCCTGGAACTAGTGTCCGCAAGTTGTGTAATGCACAATCCCTACAAACGGATTGTTAATTTTGAATTTGGAGGGCAGTGTCACGAAATAAGTGAATATTCATTTTATCGTTTGATAAGAATGAGCAAACAATTGACTGCCTTTGGTCAGATGACCAGCGAATCTCAAGAACAATTGCTGAAAAACAGTTTGATTCCAATGTTGTTCCTGCGAACAGTGGTCATGTACAATCAGTACAGGAAAGCGTGGGCCTTGGTGAATGTAAGCCAATCTGCATTAGATAACATTGCTTGGTCAATTGATCCATGATATTAATATTATCAAATATTTGTTTATATTTTTCCCTCAAACAGGATCGATCCAAATCGAGTGTCATGTTTCGCTTGGACACGATCAAGCCGTTCTGCAAAAGAGGCTTTGAACGGCAGGAGAATTTTCCTCAATTATTTCGAGATGAATGGAAACAAGACAAAGCAATCATGGATCTTCTCACTGCGATTGTTCTATTTTCACCAAACGTCAAAAACCACGAATACGACAAAATAAAGTTAGTAATCACAATCTTTTAATATAAAAAATTATTCTCTTTTTCCAGTTCAGAGCACCTTCGCTACATTCGGCTTCTCCATCGTTATCTTAAATCTAAATATTCGACCAATTCGGAAGCAGACGAATGTTTCCATCAGTTGATGAACAATCTGCAAGAGTGTCAACTTTTAGCCGTAGATTTAGAGAGCTTTTTTCGTTGTGCCCAATTGGAATTTCGTTGCAGACCTTTTTTCTGTAAACTTTTAGATCTGGATAATCAAAATTATCAACATTTAACGGAGCGACCGTTCACTGTTTGGACTGACTAGTCAAATATTAATGAACTAACCAAAAGCATTCTTTTGTTGCTGGCGACAGTCGAAAGTCTCAGTCAGCACTCCTGCACTC
>JAKIJQ010000600.1:10000-23086 GCA_023373905.1 Rhizoglyphus robini | reverse complement strand
GAATATTATGTAATCAAACCGGCTAAGTTGATTGGTCGTGTGGTGCCGCCGCGATCTGTGCAGAAATTCTCGACCTGAAAGGTGACTGTTAAACTGGATATGGTACCAACTCCTACTGAAGAGAAGCAGAAGACGACTCAAAGAAGGAAACCCATCATGGTGGTAACCGTCTAAACGAAACCGGCCACTGATTCGGTGAATTCCACCACAACAATCCCTGTGGAGAAGGAAATGGTGCATTTCACATTAAAGCATTAAGAACAACAAGCAAGATTCCTCAAAGTAAGAATGTTCACGAAGATGAAACAAAGCTCAAAGGATGACGACGTTTTAGGGTACTACGAAACAATCGCATGCACAGAACAAGGTAAATTTTATGCGTTTTAGTTGTAATGTTCTTTTTCAGTCTATGAGAACTTCAATCGTAAAGAAAACCATCAATCATTCAAACGAATTGGCGGATTTCTGAGGATGCGCTATTTGCGGAACACCGCCAAACTCTGAGATTCAAAAGACGCTGGAATGGAGAAAGACGCCCAAGAATTAGCTGGAACAAATGAGAGCGTGGAAAACGACAGACGAATCGATGTTCAAACCGCCTTTATTATTTGGAATACCAGTCACAGGAATATCTGGTTATTGAAAAGGGACCGTTCACCTTTGTGGGGGTGGGAGAATGTCGCGGAACGGCGCGACTGACGCTCTTATCAACTCGTTGAACTTGACTTTGTCACGTTAAATGTCAGTGTTATCAAATAGTTCAAGTTAGTCATTTGACCGAGGCATGAATAGACATTATTTTCTATATATTTGCTGGTATGACCACTGGTAGAGTTAGTTATGTTTGTAACCAGCAAGTAAGAAGCACCTTTGTACTGTTTGGTGGTTTCGATGGTCAATAAAGTGATGTTTGAGCCAATCAATGGACACGGGTAATTATTTTAGTAAGTATTTGACGATTTATATGACTTTTACTCGCGGAGTATCGCGACAAACATCACTTTATTGACCATCGAAACCACCAAACAGTACAAAGGTGCTTCTTACTTGCTGGTTACAAACATAACTAACTTTGCCAGTGGTCTTACAAGCAAATATATAGCAAAATAATGTCTATTCACTCTTCGGTCAAATGACTAACTTGAACTATTTGATAACACTGACATTTAACGTGACAAAGGCAAGTTCAACGAGTTGATAAGAGCGTCAGTCGCGCCGTTCCGCGACATTCTCCCACCCCCACAAAGGTGAACGGTCCATTTTCAGTAACCAGATATTCCTGTGACTGGTATTCCAAATAAAAGCTTTTTGTACATCGATTCGTCGGTCGTTTTCCACGCTCTCATTTGTTCCAGCTAATTCTTGGGCATCTTTCTCCATTCCAGCGTCTTTTGAATCTCAGAGCTTGGCGGTGTTCCGCAAATAGCGCGTCCTTAGGAGTCCGCCAATTCGTTTGAATGACCAATGGTTTTCTTTACGATTGAAGTTTTCATAGACTGAAAAGGAACATTACAACTAAAACGCATAAAATTTACCTTATTCTGTGCATGCGATTGTTTCGTAAAATCCTAAAACGTGGTCATCCCTTGAGCTTTGTTTCATCTTCGTGAATATTGTTACTTTGAGGAATCTTGATTGTTGTTCTTACTGCTTTAATGTGAAATGCCCCATTTCCTTCTCCACAGGGATCGTTGTGGTGGAATTCGCCGAATCAGTGGCCGGTTTCGTTTAGACGGTTACCACCGTGATAGGTTTCATTCTTTAAGTCGTCTTTTGCTTATCTTCTGTGGGAGTTGGTACCATATCCGGTTTAACAGTCACCTTTCGGGTCGAGAATTTCTGCACAGATCGCGGCGGCACCACACGACCGGTTTGATTACATAATATTCATCGGAATTGATTCGCCAGTGCACCTTTCCCACGGACTACTTTGACCATATCCCAGTGTGGTATTCAAGCATTGGAACCAAACCTGAGTCTCGATTACACGGACGAAAATACGTACAAATCCAAGCTCAGCGGTTGTCGGGCAGATCGGGCCAACGTCGTCTTTGTGTTTGCCGTCTTTACGTCCTTCAACGAAGTCTAAATCCTTCGGTATGAAGATTTCGGGATCAGCAGCCAAACCCTTACGCGTCAGTCGACATTCTACGGCTCCACCGTTACGAACCAATGCGTACTCCAAATCCTCACTAATACCGCACGTCCCATAAGCAGTCAAATCCAACTTGGTCTTCTCTCGTGGCACCGTGGTTCATAACCTTGAAGTTTGAGTCTAATGTCATGCATAGACGAATATGCTGTTTCGCTTTTGTCCGTTCTGGTCAGACTTGTACTCCACGATCAATGTTCACTGGCAATGTAGTCTCGTTGTCGTTTGTTCGCAACTTCATTTCTGCTTGTACTGATATGACTCAGTTAGTACCTCGAATAGATTTAGGAGTAGGTCTCGATGCACGCTGCATTTATAAACGATCATCTATGAAGATCTTAACACTTTGACTTCGTCATATTGTTCTTTCGTGAGATAGATCAAGGTGATACTCTTCGTGATTATCTTCTGATGAATAAAGTTGAGTCGGGAATAATTGGTGACAACCAACTTAGTTATAATGGAGGTTCTTCGTACTGACCTGATCAAAATTCAAAGTTTGTTAGGAGTTTACTTACTTGTGACCAAGATACAGATAGAATAAGATCTATCTATTTCAATCTTTCTTCATTTCATTTCTTCTTGCTACTAATAATATTGCCTCTAATAAACGACCAATTGATAACGCAGTAACATTCATTTTCCAACTACGAGATTGTCCCA
Source organism: Rhizoglyphus robini (assembly GCA_023373905.1). Classification (NCBI taxonomy): domain Eukaryota; kingdom Metazoa; phylum Arthropoda; class Arachnida; order Sarcoptiformes; family Acaridae; genus Rhizoglyphus; species Rhizoglyphus robini. The sequence goes on along the minus strand of JAKIJQ010000600.1, from coordinate 20,271 downwards.
CGTCTGTTACAAAGCAATTTGAGACGTGATCTTGAGGTTCACTGAAACAAAGGTTTGAATCTTCGCATACCAATCTATCTTGACTACGCATCACAAATGGATGTGATAAAGAGTTGGGATGTTGTCTCATAATGAGGATACTAAGCGACTATCATCATAATAACCTCGGTGTCCGGATTAAAGGACCGTTTGAATTGTTTGATGTTCTTCGCAAGATTATAATTATATACTCAGCTCGGATTAATCAGATTGGCAGCGACCATGTAGACATATGATAGAAACAAACAAAAGTATTCGTGTACTTCACTGATGATCATCGACAACCATTCTAAGAATTTCTGTCCAGGAAGCAATCTTCGATACAAACTTCTGATAAGACCATTAGATCAGGCTGATCTAATTGATCATCAGCTACTTCGTGATTAGTAATTCACATTCATGAACGTTGTTGATCTTCTCTAAGACATTGCTCTTGTAATGGCATTGAAGTTGTGCGAATCGATGGAGTGTCCTTTCTGATCAATTTGAAGGGACCCATCGGTCCAGTGATTACAAGCGCTTGTTGATACCGAGAGGAATTTCTGATCGAATGGTGTTGAGTCAAAGTCTATTGTTGTGAGTGAACGATATTGTGCGCTTAGAGTTCGATGGTTGAAGAAATCTTTTGGAACTGCTCATGCTTGCTCGATCTAGATCGTTGTGGAATTGTGATGATACTCGTACATGTTGAAATCGACGACAGGACCTGAATATCGCGTACAATACTTGATAAATGAGGCTTCTCGTTTGATGTCGATCAAAGTCTTTTATTCGTAAAGTGGATTCGAATCGATTCAATCGGCGTTGGTAGTCTTGTTCGATGTTGATCATAGCCTTGACAGTCAGGAGTAAGTGAACCGTTCCAAACGTAACGACTTCGCCCAAATTTGTAATTCAACTGATCTACACTGTACTTAGCGGTCTTGAGTCTATTCTCGACTTTCTCGACAACTTTTCACAAAAGCCAGTCATCTTCGGAAGCAGTTCTAAATTCCAAATTGAGCTCGTTCCCTAGGTAAAGATGAGACGTTCATCCTTTTGGTGGTGTCTTCACGTCCCTTCACATTGGACGATAAGTTGCGAACGGCACTTCCTCGGCTAGTCTAGAATTCGCTTACCTAAAGATGCAGGATTTTTCTATACCAATGAATACTTACACATACAAAGGCAAGTTCAACGAGTTGATAAGAGCGTCAGTCGCACCGTTCCGCGACAGCCAACTATGAGGACCAACAAGTGGGTAGTAACCTAAAGGCGTATTCTCACTGGTTCCTGGTGGTGGTAACTGAGTTCGAAGAATTGTTCGAACCGGTAGAGCTCAAGTCGACCTTCAATGCCACTGTCGTCTTCCTCAACTCTGACTACGATTTCGGCATTGAGAAGTACCAGAGAATCCAAAGCGGCATCATCGCCTACTTGAGTGCACTGCACGAACTGTATCATGGCGAGACGAAAGAGGTGGCTCTTCGATCACGACGTCCAGCAGTGCCCCAACAAGGCAACGACCACGACTGTGGCCTCTTCACCATTCAGTTCTTTGAACACTTCTTCACGAATCAATTGGCCCGTGCTTATCTGCTTGGTTTGCCAAGTCATCGAGTTATGCGGTACGCGGATGCTTTCAGCGAATTCGATTCGGTCAAAATAAGCCGGCGCAAACGGACGGTTTGGCGTGAAATTGTGTTCGACATGCTGAAGCCGTCGGTTCGGGAGGCGTTACGTGAGGCCATCAAGATTGAGGCCAAGAAGAAGGTGCCCTACAATGCGAAGAAGGCCAAGCCCGAGAGTCCACCTCAGATAGCCAGTGCACATGTTCAACCACTTTCACTCGATGCACTAGCCAATCCAACACAGCTGATCGACGCACAGACATTGGCCATTGCACTCGATCTTGCTGCTGCTTCCGACTGGCTCGACCCTGAATTGATCATTCTCGACTGATCAGTCAAAGTGCTTATGTCTCAAGGTTTGCCCCAATTTCCAAGTTTATACCTTAATTTAATCGTTTATTACTTCTTTGTATTATTTTTGATGTATTATTTTTATTATTACCATTATTAGCATTAATGCAGAACATACATTTTACGATATATTTCATACCATTTATTAGCTCCTAACATGACAGCTGTTGAACATCAAACCGACTTGCAACTGAGACATTCGTTTGCTTTGGTTGATGATGATGTTTTATTCTTCTTCTTCTTGTTAGTAGCAAAAGAATAAAAAGAAGGCTTCTGTTTGCTTAAGGCTACCATTTTCTTTTGCAATAGTAAAATAGATTTTTGCAATAGTAAAAAATTGATTTTTGCAATATAGATTTTTGCAATAGTGTTGAATATTCTTACATAAATTTGCAATAGTAAAAAATAGATTTATGCAATAGTAATGTGAAGGATTCTATCCCACAATTGGATTGTCAGAATTCTATCCCACAATTGGGTTGTCAGAATTCTATCCCACAATTGGGTTGTCAGAATTCTATCCCACAATTGGGTTGTCAGAATTCTATCCCACAATTGGGTTGTCAGGATTCTATCCCACAATTGGGTTGTCAGGATTCTATCCCACAATTGGGTTGCCAGAATTCTATCCCACAATTGGGTTGTCAGGATTCTATCCCACAATTGGGTTGTCAGGATTCTATCCCACAATTGGGTTGATGGATTCTATCCCACAATTGGGTTGATTTGGTTGGGTTGAATCCTGACAACCCAATTGTGGGATAAGATTTAACGTTCAAATTGTGGGTTAGAATCCATCAACCCTAAGTTTTTTTATTAATCCGAGCCCTGCTATTATATGATAGTGCAAGCACACCTGGGTTGCTCGCAAACCATAACCTAATCTTTCTGGCCCGCAGCAGGCTGCGAGCCAGAAACATTAGGTTAGGTTTGCTCGTTCCCCGCCCCCTAACCTAACCTAACCTAACTAACACCAGACACAATAGGAGCCCAGCGTATTTTAATGCATTGGACTTTAATTGACTATTGCATAAATCTATTTTACTATTGCAAAATGATATTATACTATTGCAAAACCCTATATTGCAAAAATATATTTTTTACTATTGCAAAAATCTATTTTACTATTGCAAAAATAAATATACCCTTTGCTTAACTCTAAATCTAATAAACCATCGTTGCAATTTTTACTTTGGTCCATTTCATGCTTCATCTTTTCTGTTGTCTCCATCGTTTTCGTTCGTCGTCTTCCTCATCTTTATCGTCCTCACTAATAACTTGTGGCATATAATCGGCGACATCGGGGGCAATGATTACAATCTTGAGGTAGTCTACTTTACAGTCTTAAGTTGGACTACATCATCGTCGTGGTCATCACTATCTAGCTCGATAATTAGTGGCTGTTGTTGCATTTGGCATTGGTTTTCTTGTTCAGTGCTTAACATTCACAACTCCATTCGGCCTCACTAACCCTGATCATCTGACATGAATTGCCATTTGCCTGTTTTGTCTCCAAATGGCGCATATAATTTGGTAAGTTGGACTGAGTTGAGCGATAACTTACGAATCGGACAAATTAGACACAACGATAGATCCTATGAGATGGGCATATCTAATTTGACTGTTTGCATTAAGACTAAGTGATACCGGACACATAGCCGTGCTAGTGTAAGCTCATGTTCACTACCAAACCTTGACAGAACTAATTTCTCTCTGTCGAGACAGTCTCAATTTGTCAATTTTTTTCATAAGCTCTTGTCACTAGCGTAATGCCTCACTTTCAATTTGCCCAATGATACGGGAAAAAAGTGTGTTTATTTGTGTTTGGAGGCGAAAATCTCTTTTCGATTAGTTGTGTTGGAAAATGATGTCTCAACGATCACAAAAGATGTTATGTCCAATTTGATTTCATGCAGATACCTCTCATTGCACACAGCACAGCACACAGAATTTAAATTGTAATAGTGTCGGCTCACGGCAAGTTGCACACAGGGGCGGCGGGAGGTCATTTTTTCTGCCATCGGGCAAAGGCGGCAAGGTCCAAGGGGCGGCAAATGGTCCGAGCGGCATATGGCCGAAAGGGCGGAAGAGTGGCTTGTGGAGGGAAAATGTAAGTGGTTGAAAAATGAGCGGTTGTGGATTGGAAGGTTGGCGCAGGTTGAAGGAAGAATGAAGAAGAACCAATCAGTTTTTGACAATTCGATTTCTTTTGCCACATATGACACAGACGACCTAAGTTCGTGGACAGAAAAATTGATGATAATATTCGAATTTGTTTGATCAACCAGGGTCTTGTCCAGTTGAAGTCACTTAAGAAGTTCATGTCATATCAAAGTTCCTGCATCGATTAGTAATTAAAGACTTTACTGCCACAATTCTCAAGGACTTGGATAAATGAAATAGAAAATGTGCTAAGGAATTTTTTCACTTGTTAATTCGGCTGCCGGCTGTTGGTTCCGTTCCCCTGTTGCAACATGAGCGTGATGTGGAACAAGGCACTATGGCTACTGAAGACACTTTTCGAAGTGTCGACCAGAACATAAACCAACAGGAGCAGCAGCAGCAGCCACCGCAGCCGATGCCGATTCAGCAGCAGCGTTTTCATATTGGCAAGCCGATCAACATGGTGACTCATCCATCAGCTGCGGTCATCCAGACCATCTGTACCAACACTGCTGACAATGATCATTACTGTCTCAATTCGTTCAACAAGAAGTACCGAATGGTGCACATTCTCGGCTCTGGTGGCTATGGCTTTGTTTGGAGTGGATATCAAATCAGCAATCGATTTGAAGTGGCCATCAAGGTGGTCAGAGGTATCAAAGCCGTTGACGAAAACAACGATCGAATTATCCCAAAAGAGGTCCAACTGATGCAGGCCGTAGCCAACGTTCCTGGTGTGATTCGTCTTCTCGATTGGTACCTCGTCGAAGGCAACTTGTACATCGTGATGGAGCAGCCCGAGAGAGCCATCGACATGTATGACTATCTCAGAGATTGGATCGTTCTGTCCGAGGACAAAGCTCGTGATATGTTCCGACAAGTGGTCCAGTCAGTCGTTGGTTGTTACAAGCTTGGTATAGTTCATTGTGACATTAAGGACCAAAACTTGCTGGTTTCTCGTAATACTTTTGAAACCACACTCATTGATTTTGGTTCTGGTTATTTGGTGCACGAACTTGATGGCCGGGTGCCCTTCAAAGGAACTCGTATCCACGCTCCTCCCGAGTTCATCGAATTCAAGCGTTACTTGGCCGTTCCTGCCACTGTTTGGTCGTTGGGCACTTTGTTGTTTACCATGGTTTTTCGTCGACCACCCTTCGTGAACGACGATGAGATACTTGTGGCAAAGGTCGAGTTCCCTCGTGTAATCTCTCCCGATTGTGGCAGTCTGATCCGCAAGCTGCTTACCCGTGATCCGAACAAGCGCATCACACTTGAAACCATCTTGCAAGAGGATTGGTTCAAAGCCGACAACTCTACTGGTAAGCGTCCGTTTGTTGGTGCCAATCGCCCGGTAAACCCAGCCTAACCAGGATTGAGTTCTATTACCTGGTCTAGTACAAATGTCAATAGATACTTGGTTAACTACTACTATTTGACTGACATTACATAATCAGTAGGAGTTTACATTTTGTGCAATTACAAATCTTACCAATCCGACTGAATTTACTATTTTGTTAATTTAATTTTATATTTTTTGTTTGATTTTTTATTTATTTTGATTTTATACATAATTTTATCAAATTCTATGTTAATCCAAAGTGCAATTGCGCCTAATTAAAATTTCAATGTGGCCTAAACAGTGTGTGTGCTCTGCGTCGATTGAAGTGTGCCAGGTCATTGACCACCTGAATCCACTCAACACATTGCCACAACACTACAACTCCGGTGCAGTTGTCCGGTTATTGTCCGAGCTGGAGCTTTGACACCACCACCATGACCACCTGAATCCACTCAACACATTGCCACAACACTACAACTCGGGTGCAGTTGTCCGGTTATTGTCCGAGCTAGAGCTATGACACCACCACGATGACCACCTGAATCCACTCAACACATTGCCACAACACTACAACTCGGGTGCAGTTGTCCGGTTATTGTCCGAGCTGGAGCTATGACACCACCACCATGACCACCTGAATCCACTCAACACATTGCCACAACACTACAACTCGGGTGCAGTTGTCCGGTTATTGTCCGAGCATGAGCAATCGATCGATGACCATGACCACCTGAATCCACTCAACACATTGCCACAACACTACAACTCGGGTGCAGTTGTCCGGTTATTGTCCGAGCAGGAGCAATCGATCGATGACCATGACCACCTGAATCCACTCAACACATTGCCACAACACTACAACTCGGGTGCAGTTGTCCGGTTATTGTCCGAGCTGGAGCTATGACACCACCACCATGACCACCTGAGAGAGAGAGAGAGAGAGAGAGAGAGAGAGAGAGAGAGAGAGAGAGAGAGAGAGAGAGAGAGAGAGAGAGAGAGAGAGGGCGAGAGAGAGAGGGCGAGAGAGAGAGAGAGAGAGAGAGAGAGAGAGAGAGAGAGAGAGAGAGAGAGAGAGAGAGAGAGAGAGAGAGAGAGAGAGAGAGAGAGAGAGAGAGAGAGAGAGAGAGAGAGAGAGAGAGAGAGAGAGAGAGAGAGAGAGAGAGAGAGAGAGAGAGAGAGAGAGAGAGAGAGAGAGAGAGAGAGAGAGAGAGAGAGAGAGAGAGAGAGAGAGAGAGAGAGAGAGAGAGAGCAGCCGAACAGCGACGGCAACCGACTGAGTGGTCATCGGCGCGGGGAGCGAATTGCATCGGTGTCGGGTACCTTCGCACTAGGCAGCACCAACCAGCCGAATGACTTCATTCAGGCCATGGCACAGTGGAACGACACAAATGGCCCACCACCGCCAGCAAGGAAAGAGTCTATCACCTCAGCCAACAGACTGTGTGTGTTGTGTTGTTTGTGTGTTAGTGATACGGACCACTCGATTGATGAAAGCAAACACATGTCTCGGTGTGTGCGGTGCTGTGTTGCGCGCACATACAAGCGAATAGTGTCCAAATAAAAACCAAGAGAGTAGGTTGACTGTTTTTCAGTGCCCGCCATCTTACCGTACAGAGTGCAGAAGGAGTTGCGGCACGCGGTCAGCAAGGATCGCTTCAATGAGGTGATCGACTAGGCAATGTAATATGTCGAGAGTAGGTTGACCGTTCTTCAGTGCCAGCCATCTTACCATACAGAGTGCAGAAGGAGTTGCGGCACGCGGTCAGCAAGGATCGCTTCAATGAGGTGATCGACTAGGCAATGTAATATGTCGAGAGTAGGTTGACCGTTCTTCAGTGCCCGCCATCTTACCGTACAGAGTGCAGAAGGAGTTGCGGCACGCGGTCAGCAAGGATCGCTTCAATGAGGTGATCGACTAGGCAATGTAATATGTCGAGAGTAGGTTGACCGTTCTTCAGTGCCCGCCATCTTACCATACAGAGTGCAGAAGGAGTTGCGGCACGCGGTCAGCAAGGATCGCTTCAATGAGGTGATCGACTAGGCAATGTAATATGTCGAGAGTAGATTGACCGTTCTTCAGTGCCCGCCATCTTACCGGACTTGTACAGTCGATTCACTGGTTCGGTGTTGACACTTGTGCTCTGTGCCACCTTCTCAAGAACTCGTAAAGTACTTGGCTCGGTTGTGCCCGAAGAGACAGACCTCAATGCTAGTCAAATATTCAACCGAAATGCGGTCGTTGCTGTTGGTTTGTTGCTGCTTCAGGCGTATGTCAAAAACACTAAAGAACTATTTGTCGAGATTCTGTGCTGTTGATGTTGTCGGTGCAAGATGATTGGCCAGAGGGGAAGGAATGTTGTTGTGGTGCTGGTGCCAGTGACATGAGATTGGCCAAATTTAACAGACAACCACCACCTCCACCACCACCACCATCATCATCATCAATTTGATTTGCCAGATCAGTTAGATACATTCAATAGTGACAGCTCAAAGTGGTCGCTTGAGTCGAGTTGAGTTGCATTCGAGTTTCAGTTTACTTACCATTTGTGCAACATACGCAAACAAGCAAAGCCAAAGTTGTTCCGCATCATCAGCTCATTTACGGAATTCATTACGCATGATGCACTACAACGCAGTCTACACGGCTACGAGTTTCGGAGTTTTGTGGATGTGATAGTTAGCATTTAACGGCAATCCATCAGAGCTTGAGGAACAGGTTAAGGCCATGAAGATGTTGTGCGCCAGCGATGGCCCACCACCACCAAGAAAAATTAATGATCATCACAATGAGAGTGGTTGTAGTATGCTTAATATGGTGAGTATAGTGTCAAATGAGCAGTTTGTATTTAGTTTGTTTTTGTTTTGTAGAGTAGTTTGTCTTCGGTATCCCTGTTCAGTTCAAAAAATTTTCGATTGCTGGCAGCGAACTTGGCCACCTCGCTTGGCTTGTGCTCGAGCGCTTCATCGAGTCGTGGACAGTAGAAGTGGTGGCAAATGTAGAAGTGTAAATCCTCGGGTCGAATGGTCACACGAATGTTGAGGTAACGAATTCCACTTTCGAACTGTTCGTAGATATTTAACCGCTGGGTGACCGAGTATCTAGCAATCAATGGATAGGTAATCAACTGGAAGGCGTTAAACAACCAGTTACGCTGCAGATCGGGTCTTTCCATTGAGAAGCTAAGTTTAGGATAGAGCCGATAAATGCCAGAGTCGCGAGAACCTAAAAAAGTGGCATAAGTTGAATGCCAAGAACGGGACCATGCCGTGAACATACCTGTGATGATGGGATCGTGCAAGGGCGCCAGTTCCAGGGCAGTGGACTCGAGGGTGGACATCCAAGTTGACAAATGCCTTTTTTCCTCTCTCGCTCTCTCTCTCTCTCTCTCTCTCTCTCTCTCTCTCTTTCGCCCTCTCGCCATCTCGCCCTCTCGCCCTCTCGCCATCTCGCCATCTCGCCCTCTCGCCCTCTTGCCCTCTCTCGCCCTCTCTCGCCCTCTCTCGCCCTCTCTCGCCCTCTCTCGCCCTCTCTCTCTCTCTCTCTCTCTCGCCCTCTCTCGCCCTCTCTCTCTCCCTCTCTCTCTCTCTCTCTCTCTCTCTCTCTCTCTCTCTCGCCCGCTCTCTCTCTCTCTCTCTCTCTCTCTCTCTCTCTTGACAAATGACAAACTCTTCTCACTTAGATTGCCATTCGATCTGAACACTATCGAGAAAGGCATTTTTCAAAGTGGACACAACGTTGTTCAGCAGTCGAGCAGCACAAGAAGAAGTCCGAGTGGACAAAGTGAACACTGACGACTGGTGATGTCTTTGGCGGTAGTGGTGGTCAGGGTGGTGGAGATGTGTCTGAGTTCTCCTGATGAGATCGATGTCATCGAGCGTGTGAGTGTGTACGTCTGCTGAAGTGCAATGTCAGTTCAATCAAATACGACGAAGGAGCAAGTGTGACTGGACTTCTTCTTACGAGTAATATAGAGAAGAAGACAGTGCCAGATCGCGCGGTGCAGGGGCACCGACGTCACCACCAACAGCAGCAACAGAACCTCGACCAGTCATTTCGTTATCAAAATTGGTTTCATGACACTTCACGGGCACAGCAGCACCAGTTGGTGGTGGTTAGATAGATAGTCAATTTGGTGTAAGTGACTGACCACAACAACAAGATGCAGCAATCGAGTGCAAGTGCGATGATGGTGCGCAATGATCAGTGCACACTAGTCACCACGACGACGATGATGATTGCCAATGTGTTGGTGATGCCGTTCCGTGACGGCTTTTGGGCAAGCCATTCATACAGTCTTCATCATAACCATTATGGTGGATCTGAAACTGGATCTGATCTTGAAATCCATTTGCAACTCCCCGAATTGCCTTCGTCCACTGTCGTGTGCAGTTCTTGTTGCTGTGCTGTGTGTACAAATGGTTGCTTTTGTCGATAGCCGACTGCGGTTGGCTGTGTTTGGCTGGTGCTGCATGAGTCTTCCACGGAGGCCCAGTGACAGTTCCTATATTGGATGTACAAATGGCGGTACAAATGGCAACGGTAGGCACAGTGACACATTCACAGACCAGTACTGGTGGCGACCATATAACCAGACAAAGTGCAGCAAACTCGAAATGTGGTTAGAGAGGATGGCGTACTGGGGCGGTGGGCCATTCGAGAGTTAGTGGTTCATCTCTCTCTCTGTACTTGATTGACGCCTAACTCCCGGTCTAAATATAAAGTGATTTGATTAGTAGAGAACAGAAACAATAGCAAAAACACGAAA
>JAKIJQ010000600.1:0-5000 GCA_023373905.1 Rhizoglyphus robini | reverse complement strand
ACTCGTGAAGTAGTGAGTCGAACAACAACATAAATAACTCGCCGAGTGACCGAACTGAACTGAACTGTACGGAAACTGTGCGTCTCTTCAGGCATTCGATTGTGTATGGACATACCAAGTCCAATAGTTCGCTTGATCATTAGTCAAATGGATAGTTCCATTGCACCTGTCTATTGCACAGCTCTCTCACTCTCTCTCTCTCTCTCATTAAGCTGCTACTGCTCCTATGCTGTGAGTGAGTCATCCATTCTACCCGGCCAGTGACACTATACTTACTTTGGGTGCAGATGGTGTAAGTACGCTGGTCATCGTCGTCCACACGTAACCGCACTGCGACAGGCACTGTTTGCACTGGCACTGGCGCCTCAGTCACCACCAATCGATTTGCCATTTGGTCTGACATGCGCGCCCATTGTGAGCTGCCATCGCCCATTGCAGTTGGTTGGTGCACTGCTGGTTGTTTGTCGATTATTATGACTCACTTCCAGATGAGTTGCGGGTTGCATTGCCATTGCGTTATTAGTTTAGTTGTAACGAGCAGCGTCAAACTTGATAGCCGCCGCCTCCAGTAACATTTGAGCCTCAATCTCGTCACCCGACTCAATCAGTGAGCTGAGCGATGAATGACACTGAGAGAACATCACTGGCGTGTTCTCCACATAGAACTGCTTCTCCTGGTCTTCTACTGGTGCTTGTGGAGTAAGTTGATGATGGTGCACTTGATGGATTTGATGGCCAGGGTGGCCTTTCAGGAATTGATTGAAAGGATGATGGCTTGGATTGTTGTTTGGAGTGGTCGGACCAGATGACGATGCATTCGGATTCTTCTTGTACACTCGAGGCGATTTGCCCTGACTAATTGTGCCGATTGACTTCTTAGACATGTGGGCCTTCTTCTTGGGCATTGCAGATTGAATGCACTTGCTGAGCAGTAGATCGTTACCGTCTTTGTCTTCGGTTGTCTCTTTGTTGTTGTTGTTGTTGTTGTGCACAAGAGCGGAGTGCTGCTGTGGAGTGGGACTTCGAGCCTGGCGCTCTGCATGTTTTGATGCTCGTTTTGGCGATAGTTGGTATTTGGTGGTTGACTCTGGCGTTTGGCTGCTACTACTTTTGTTACTACTATGTTTTGGTGATTTTCGAGTTGAGTTCGGAGTGGACAATGGAGTGGATGAAGACTTGGAGGAAGATTTGGTGATCTTCGTGCCCTATGATGGCGGCACACCGTCTTTAGGCAGTGCGAACTGCATGCACTTGTGTGAGCAGATAGTCGTAATCGTCGTCCTCTCCTCCACTCACCACCAGCGGTGAAAGGCCTGATGGGGGAATGTTGAGGAGGCCATTCTGGGGATGACGTTGCTGAAGTTGAAGTTCGTTGGTTGGTGGAACGGGCAGAGGCTTCTTTGGTGGTCGACAAGGAAGTGGTGGCGATGGCGAAACGATGTGAGACGGTGGAGGCAGTTGCTGTTGAGGCTTGTGTTGCGATTTGGACATTCGTTTGGCTGCCACGGGAGTTGGCTTTACCATTGGAGCTGCGGCTGCTGCTGCTGCGGCTGCTGCTCACTGGTGACCAGTGGACAGATGCGACTTTGAGATTGGTCCAAGTGGCGACTGCGGCGAGAGAGTGAGAGAGAGGGAGAGGGAGAGGGAAATGGAGAGAGGGAGAGAGAGAGGGAGATGGAGAGAGGGAGAGAGAGGCACAGTCAATTAGATTAGAGAACATAAAGTTCATTAAGAAGTAAACTTTCTGATTGAGTATGACTTGGTGTTCATGGCACGATTAAGTGTCTGTGTTGTTGTTGTGTTGCTGTGCTTGGGACTCGCATTGGGACTGTCCGACAGTAGGTTCTCATAATTCTCGGTCAAACAGTTGCTCAGATCGTTCCTGAGTGCCTTAATCATGGGCATGTGAAGCGAACTCGGCGCTGAGTAGGAGTACGACATTCCGACAGTCGATTCTGCGATTATCAACGTATATGAGTAGGCGAGCTACTTTAATACACTTTCGAACTATCGAATGACTTACCATTGAAAGGCGTGTAGTACGACATCTGAGAACAGGTGAGCAGATTCTTCAGCGCCTTCGAAGCGCCCACATGAATAACCTGATGCTTCGAATTGGTCAAATTGTGCAACATCTGAATAGCGCCCAGATCGATCATTTTGCGCTGCTCTACCACCGAGCGAGCGGACACAATCGCCAGTGAGGCAGACTTGAGTTGCTCCAACAGAATGGATATCACATTGCGGGAGCGAAGCATCTCGAGTAGGTCTTCTTGTGTGGCAATGAAAGAGGATACGTTACGGAGAATGCCACCACTGTTTTCCATGATTGCCAACTGGTGACGAGACTGGCCCTTGGAAGGAGTGGACAAGTTCGAGGAGGATGAAGAACAGACGCTCGACCTCATATTCGAAGTTAGAGTTGTGAGCAGAAATTCCAGCCATCCGGCCACTTTGCAAAAGTCTGCCTTGTTGGGTGAACAGTGAGCGGTCAGGTTGAGCAGTGGCTCCAGCAGTGCAATCATTGTGTGCACATCCTGAATGGTCATTGCGGCCTGAGCCAGGTGTGTCACCACCTGAGTGTCACGCATGATCTGCTTGCTCGAGTAGTCCGTCTTCTAGGACAGATTGTGCAACACATTCGCCACAGCCTGTACCAACAGTAGATTGTTGATGGCTAGGGCCGCCTGAAGAGTGTGCACCAACATGCTCATGAAGGGTCGCATTGAGCCAAGTAGAGACTTCACATGAGCATTGTTCGCGGTCATGTGAGTGAGAATGTTGAGCGAGTACTGGCGCTGTTGGTAGCACTGCTCGTTCGCATTCGACTCCTGGTGCAACCGATAATCACTTTGAATCACCTGTGCGTTGTATTAAACATACTCGGTCAGAGAGCGGGACAGAGAGAGAGAGAGAGAGAGAGAGAGAGAGAGGAGAGAGAGAGAGAGAGAGAGAGAGAGAGAGAGAGAGCGAGAGAGAGAGAGGCGAGAGAGAGAGAAGGCGAGAGAGAGAAGGAGAGAGAGAGAGGGCGAGAAAGAGAGAGAGAGAGAGGAGAGAGAGAGAGAGAGAGGGCGAGAGAGAGAGAGAGAGAGAGAGAGAGAGAGAGAGAGAGAGAGAGAGAGAGAGAGAGAGACAGACAGACAGACAGAGTTTGCATGTTGTTGACGAGACCGTTCGGCGGAGTGGCCAGGTCACACTCGTGGTCCAGCTCGTCCTGTGCAGTGGGACATATCTCAAAGCCACTGGATTGCATCTCGTGGTGGTGGTGGTAGTGGTGATGGAGAGAATGATGGCGATGCTGCTCTATCACGGGGAATAAATTCTCTATCAATTCAACAATTACGGCACCCAATACCCGCTCACATGGATTCGATAATGATACAGAGAGGGAGGAAGTGTGTGGGCCGATTGTGGCGATTGTTTGGGCCAAGTGGTGGTCGACTGATGATGGCGTGGTGTGGCACACACGAGCGAGCAAGATTGACACTCACTACACAAAGGCCAACGGTCATCGGTGAGCACACGAACAAGAAGAAGGAATTGAGTGAGTGAGAGTGATTCGAGCAGAGGAGAGGTGACAAGTGTGAAGAATTTGAGAGTGGTGATATAAAGCAGCAGAAGAAGATGAAGAACCGGCCACTTGTCCGGCTTCACAGGCACACACAGCTCAATGTGTGTGCAGTACACAGAACCACACAGCGCGCGCGGGGCACTGTGACCACTCACTCTCACCACGCCACCTTTGAGGCAATCGTCAAAGTCCTTGAGGTCAGTCAGTCGGTGGTGGTAAGATGGTGGTGGTGGTGGTGAGAGAGTGCGGTGTTGCGCTGGTTGGACCAGTTGTTTATTGTGCTCGTATTGCGGCTACCTCGAAGCCGAACGCTGAGAGCGTTGCCTCGAGTGTCGTGTGTTGAGTTGAGTGCTGTGTGTGTGCCGCAATGTGCATCATCCGATCACAGTCACACAGTCTACTCTACACCTTCTACTGTGTATGTGTTGGGTCCCTGTGTCGTGCTCTTCTCTCGATCTCGTTGCAGTGTGCACACAGATCGACTTGGACAGACCAGTGCAGTGCACAGACTTTGTTGGCACGCGCTTTCGTCTTAAGGCCAGGACAAACGTCCACTGCAAATGCAGTGGCAAAAGAAGAAGAGAAGATACTCTCGGCGGGACACAAGCACACGACCATCGCCATCGAGTGCCGACTATCTCTCCCTCTCTCCCTCTCTCTCTCTCTCTCTCTCTCTCTCTCTCTCTCTCTCTCTCTCTCTCTCTCTCTCTCTCTCTCTCTCTCTCTCTCTCTCTCTCTCTCTCTCTCTCTCTCTCTCTCTCTCTCTCTCTCTCTCTCTCTCTCGAGCACACACCAAACGATGATGTTCGTTTGTTCCGTTTTATGAGTACACAAGTCGGGTGTAGCTATGTGGACCAGTACCAGTACAAGGTGAAACTACACTACAACAAGGCTAACTTAAACTAGTGCCACAGAGATTGGATGTTATTGAAATTGTTTGGAGCAAACATCACTAATACGGCAGCAGTGGTCGAGATGGTAGCAAAGAAGCATCGATATGAAGTAGACTTTTGCCAACACTCACCGCACAATACCTACCACCCCAACCACCACCACTGGCGCTATGAAGTCTACCAACCTCCAAGTGAACCACACTTCTCGTTGTATATGCATTGAGTGTTAGCTAACGAATGTCAACTTCAAGTCAGCCCAATCGGAAGGCCATCCTCTTGGCGCGCGCGACCAATGTTTCTGTTCACTTCCAGTGGCCATTCGATGCGTTTGGTAAGTGCCGTTGTTGAGTGTTACATTGAGATTCGACTGGTCTGTTTGACTTTAGTCAATTCTGAGGTGGAGAGAGGCAGGCACATTTGGTCCGTTGCGATCGGTGCAATGCGACCAGCTTGGCTCACTGTACTACTCAGTACTGATGAGGTTTGGGTGTCCAATCAGGCCCGGTCTGCCTGTCCGAACCGGGCCCGACCGACCG